>CM019071.1:125195078-125275078 GCA_009667805.1 Leptobrachium leishanense
TCTAATCTACCCGTTATGTGCGTACATCCCATGTGATGTCATGCGTCTGGCTGACCCGTTCCGCGCTCGCTGCCACAAAGTGAGGAGCAAGTGATGTAAAGATTCTGTAGGGAGTCGGATTTACTCCGTAAATTCCCATAACGAATGCACCCCGTGAGACGGAGCAACATAAACCAATGAGAACCCTTATTGTACTTTTAATTTTGCATGCTATTCCCCACCCCTGCAGATTTGCTTTCCTGGGGGGGGGGGGGGACAAACCTGCGACTGGACGTGCCAACCACCTCCCTCGTCATATGGGGGTAAATCTCGTTTCACGGTCCAGTCATTCACTGTGTGACTTGTTTCTGTGCATCATTTGTTCTGCATCTTGTGACCCCCTTCTCCCAGGCACCCCACATCCTGCTGCAGCGCTGCCGAAATCGTGTCCGTCCTCTTCTTCAACACCATGAAATACAAAGCGGACGACCCCGGGAACATTAACAATGACAGATTTGTTCTCTCAAAGGTAACTCTACATGGTGGAGTAGAACGAAGTGTCAATATTTGCTTTTTTGTTCTGGCGCTGGATCTCCCATGATCCTCTTAATCAGAAGATTGGCAGAGCCTCATGTGACATGCTGTCCTAAAACGTCTGGCCCTGGAGGGCCAAGGTTGCTGACCTTTTAGTCTACGTCAATGGTTCCCAACTGTGGTCCTCATGTCCCCCTATCAGGACAGGTTTTAAGGATTCCCTTGCTGAATCCTGCAATCACTGAGCAGCAAATCCTATCGCCTGTGCTGTGCTTCAGGTATCTGCAAACCTGGTCTGCTAGGGGGTCCTGAGGACCACGATTGGGAACCTCTGATCTATGTGACCAAATGGAGACCCAGTGGCCAGCCAGGAATGTGCTAATGTTGGTTCCTGGCAGATGCAGGGGCAAACTGTCAGCTCCTGGGGCAAGGTGAATCCTCCTGCATGAAGGGGCGAATCAGGTCTTCAGGACAATGGAGAGGAAGTCACCATGTAGGTTACGTCTGGTCAGATCCTATAGCTGCTTTTGATCCTTGCAGGAATAAATAACATTGCAGACGTAAAAGCTTGTAGAGCACAACGGCACAGAAGATGCATGAAAAGTGACATTTGACAAGTTGAACAGTAACTTTGACACCTGTAACAAGTATTTTAAGACCAAAGTCCAGGGTATAAAGTGATAGACTGTCAGAAACACAAACTGCTCATTGTGCAGGGGCTGAGCGTCCCCTGGCATTGTAGTCAGACAACCAATGCGTTCATCAGACCATGTCCGACGGTCGTCTACTGCAAGCGATCCGTCGGCACTACGAACGATCTGATTTCTGAAGAGGTGGAGTGCAGAGACTGCCAAAACCAGAATAAACTGGTTTTACATATAACACCGTTCATTCTGCTTTTTGAACACTGCAGTCCTTTTGTGAGACAGAATACAAATATACATACTGTGCAGAGAGGACCCAAGAAGCCTTCCCTGCCCTACCCCCTCACCCCTACACAAACAGGACTAGTCCCACACATCTCATACATATAAATCAGGGATCTCAAACTCTGGCCCCACAGATGTATATTGCCTTCAAATCCCAGAATTCTTTGCAATAAATGGCAAGAGATTAATGGGAGGTGTAGTTCAGAAACATCTGGGGGGGCCAGAGTTTGAGATCCCTGATAGTTTAATTTAAATGCTTTTATGACTCCCCTGATCAGTTTCTCCACGTCCATCTTCTCTGATCTGCTGAAATACATGCGATGCAAAGGTTTCTAGGTCCCATTCGCAAGGTTGTTTGTTTTTGTAAAGGGCATTGACTTTGCATACCTGGTTTGTAAAGGTTCCATGTGTGCATATAGGCTACATTAGCACTTGATGGATGCAGTCGTTATCAGATGATCAAACTAGTCTCTCCTTGGCATCTAGGGTCACGCTGCCCCCATCCTCTATGCTGCTTGGGCTGAAGCTGGCTTTCTCAAAGAATCAGACCTTCTCAACTTAAGGAAGATCGACAGTGACCTGGAAGGACACCCTACCCCTGTACGTATAAACGCCTGACAATGTTGCAATGCAACCTTAAATACTGGCATTTCGGTAACCTTTTTGTGCCTTTTTCCCAGAAACTCCCATTTGTGGATGTTGCAACTGGTTCCTTGGGGCAAGGTTTGGGTGCGTCTTGTGGCATGGCCTATACCGGCAAATACTTTGACAAGGCTAGGTAAGTGGGATGTGGGGGGTGGAAGGTGCAAGATATTAGTACCTTCAGATGTCACTTCACACTAGATTAGAAATCTTAGGATAATGTAGACTTTTTTTTTAATGGTACACCATTGTCTGCACAGGATGCTCCAGGTTGCTGAACCAGAGTAAGCCACTGATTGTGCCAGACCAAAGAGACTTGGAGCATGTAGCTTCAGATGTCCTTAAATTTGACTTGTGGATCTTTTTATTAAAGATCACCCTAGCAACTCCTGTTTCCTGTGTCTTTTCCTGGTTTCATGAGTTAACTTGGGTTCTGTTTTAGTTACCGTGTGTACTGCCTTTTGGGCGATGGCGAATCTTCTGAAGGTGCAGTCTGGGAAGCCATGGCATTTGCGTCCCACTACAAACTGGACAACCTGGTGGCAATATTTGATGTAAATCGCCTGGGTCAAAGCGAGGCGGCTCCTCTCCAACACAAGACAGACGTATACAAAAAGAGATGCGAAGCTTTTGGGTAACGTTCTTTCTTTTTTACCTGGTGTCTTGAAGTGGCAGGTTGAAGGATGATCAAGTCATGCCTGACCGTCTCTAAACCTAAATACATGTGACTCAAAGGGTTGCTTTTTTTAGATTTGCACTTTAAAACCTGTAAGGAAGTCATCTAGCCCCTTGCAAGTCAACTTCTTAGAAGTTCTGCAAAGTCAATGGAGGCATCATGGGTAAGATCCCTCATGAGTATGTGGGGGAAGATGGAACCAATTCCTGATGCGTTGATCTCAAACCCTGCCCACCTGATGTTTCTGAACTACAACTCCCTTGATTCCCTGGCTATTGCATTCTGGGAATTGTAGGCAAATATTCAGGGCCTCAGTGCAGCACTGCAGAGGGTCAGACTGGTTTGATGCCTAGGAGTGCTCACTTTCATTCCTCTTCTTGGAATAAGGGGTTCACTTCACAAACATGCATTTTTTTTCCCCAAGCGTCAAGTCTAAAATGCAGTTGCTGTTTCCCATACTACCGCAGTGAACATCATCTTCCTCCTGGTGATGATGCAGTGTCTCTCAAACCTGTGTTTAACAGTTCTAATACTTGTGATGTGGTTTGGGATCCCGGTCAAGCTCTGTATATCCTGTGTGCAGGTGGAACACATACGTTGTTGATGGTCATGATGTAGCAGAGCTTTGCTGTACACTATGGCAGGCGGCCCAAGTCAAGGACAAGCCCACAGCCATCATTGCCAAGACTTACAAAGGGAAAGGAATTGCAGGTATGCCACATTGTACTTGTTTTACAGAACTTCAGCCAGGATAAGTAACCTTGGCTCTCCAGATGTTTTGAGATAAAATTTCCATAACGCTCAAGTCAACTTTGCTGTCACATATCACCACTCCCTCCAGAAGGGCATGTGACTTGGCTTAGTGGGTGAAGGGTTAAAAATCACCATTTGAGCTAGACCCTAAATACTAACTGGGCCCCCTTATCACCACCCACTTCCCATGATTAACTGCCACCACAGGTCTTCACCTAATCTGAAACAGGTGACCTGAAACACCCCATTCAATTAAACCCATTTAGATCGTCCCAAAACTCAAGACTACTAGGACAATTGTCTCGTCGGGTAACGTGGTTCTTGTATAAAACACAGAGCTTTAAAGTAGTTTGAGACAGGTCAGTGTATATACAACATTAAAGATTAGTTGTAATGTTCTTTTCTCTCGAAAAAAGACAAATCCCTAGGATTACAACTGGAATCTTTGCCCAGGGACTGGGTTGAAAAGAACAGCCGTTATGTCCACTTACATGGACCCCAAAAAGTAAGCACATGGCCAGATGTGTGCTTGCAATTTATACAGCTCTCCTGGCCCTTAGAATCATGAACCATGTTCAGACTGCCCCATTGACCTCCCAGAGCACATTATACCCACTGTATAAAAGTTTCCATTCTGTATGCGTGTCTAATCTAGATCATATTTTAGGATAACTTAATTTTTTATGGCATGCTGGCTCCTCATTCTAGGGAAGGTGTCCGTTCTCCCCCTGTGATCAAATGAGCCCAACAGAACACTACCTTTCACACTCCAATTCAAAAGGGCTTTGATGCTCCCTGGAAGACAAAAGGGCCCCTTCAGATCCCCATCACCTCTGAATAAAGTCAGGCAGGGACACCTTTATATCAAGTTCTCTGGTGCGGCATAGTTAAGGGCCAGGTCCTGGATCACCTGGCAAATGTCTGATATTTGTGAGTTGCAGAGATTCGTTGGAAACATGGCTCCCAAACATCTGGAGGGTTGACGTCGACCCATGCTCTACAGAATCAAATCGTCTAAAACTGGTTCTATAATATCCATGTTTATATAGGAGTAGAAAATGAAGATAACTGGCATGGGAAGCCAATGCCTAAAGACAAGGTGGAGTCCATAATCAAGGAGATCCAAAACCAGATCCAGACCAATAAGAAGCTGAGTCCCCAGCCTCCTGTTGAAGATGCTCCAGAGATAAGCATTTCTGACATCAAGATGCAATCTCCAAACTACAAAATCGGCGACAAGGTAATGGGCAATGAAATTACCCCGCCTCTAGTTATAATGACTTAATGCTGCACATGTAAGAATCTCAATCTTAAATTCCTATTTTTAGATCGCAACCCGTAAGGCTTACGGCGTGGCACTTTCCAAACTGGGACAGGCGAACAGCCATGTAGTTGCTCTTGATGGCGACACCAAAAATTCCACTTTCTCTGAAACCTTCAAGAATGCACACCCTGACCGCTACATCGAGTGCTTTATTGCAGAGCAGAACATGGTAAGTCGACTGACCTAAAGACTGGAAATTAACAGTGCATCCTGGGTAAAGATACTGTGCTGTCAATGTGTGGCTGTCAGACTTGCATGATCTATACGCTCCAATTCTTGACATTTTAAATGGCAACTGAAGGCCAAATGTAAACCTTAAGTTATTACACGGCAAAAATGCCAGTCCAGTGTCCCGGTTCAATCTGATCTTGTAGAGGAACGTCTCTACAGAATTTGGCTGATAGTCTAACAAAGCTGGTTAATATGGACATTAGGAATGCACCGAGACCGCGTACGAGTACCGATACTTTTTAAAAATACTCACCAGTACCGATACTTTTCTTTAATGTCATGTGACGCTTTCCAATAAGAACAGAACATATAAAAATGCCCCCAGCTCATGTATATAGCCCCAGCTTGTGGGATATGCCCCAGCTCACAGATGGATTTGCGCGGCCCCCCCCCCCCCCCCCGCTCACCTGGAGCTCTGATACTTGCCTTCCTGGGCAACGCCGGGAAAGTCTTCGCATGCGCTCATTGGAAGGCCCCCAGCCGTGATCACATGGGACCATGTGATTGTGGCTGGGGGGCTTCCAACGAGCGCACACACGGAAACTTTCCTGGTGTCGCCCAGGAAAGTATCGCAGAGAGCTCCAGGTGCCTGTCCTAATGCTCCTATTGGCATTCGGACAGGCCCTGCAGCTGCTTGCCTTCCTGAGCAACGCCGGGGAAGTTTCTGCGCGTGCACTCGCAAGGCCCCCAGCTGTGATCACATGGTCGCGGCTGGGGGCCTTCCAACGAGCGCACGCGCAAAGACTTTCCCGGCGTCGCCCAGGAAGGTAAGTATGAACACAGTGAGCAGCTGCAGGGCCTGTCCGAATGCCGCTAGAGCATTCAGACAGATGCCCCAGCACCTTGGATGCCGGCTCAATGCCAGCTTCTGATATCGGGTGCTGCACGAGTACCAAGTACTCCTGCAGTACCCGGTATCGGCATTGATACTAGGTATCGGTGCAACCCTAATGGACATGTTTCAGTTGACCGTTGCAGAGAATCCTGAAAGGTACAGGAGGCTTTGAGCCCCCCCCCCCCCCGTACTTGTACTTTAAATCTGCAATAACTCGTTCATTGCAGGTAAATCGGGGTTGCTTTTTGTAATCTAATCAATCCCTCTCCGAGGTGGATGTTCAAGTGCTCGTGATAAGGTTGCTGGGTAGATGTTCTGTCAAACACATGGAACACTCCAGTGCATTTTCCTCCAATCCCAACAATCATGTGGCTGTCCTCAGATCTTCCTACTATAGAGAAGGACCTTGGCTTATTTCTGTAACATGACCTAAACAGATTCTGTCCTAAGACTTAAAATGTGGGTAAAAGCTGCTTGATCCAAGGAGACCTGGGGTCAGGTTTTTTTCCCCAGTATGTTGCAAATTCAGCGACTGCTTCAGACTGGCTTTTTTTTTTTTTTTTTTTTCTGCTTTTGGATCAACAGCAGAAGGTAATGTGTGAAAGGCTGCACTCGCAACTTTTTGTGTCTATATAACCCTACTCTTGTTTTGCAGGTCAGCGTAGCGATGGGCTGTGCCACAAGGAACCGCACTGTGGCTTTCGCTAGCACTTTTGCAGCTTTCCTTTCAAGAGCTTATGATCACATTCGTATGGGAGCCATATCCCAATCCAACGTTAATCTGTGTGGGTCTCACTGCGGGGTGTCAATTGGTGAGTAGTATAAAATAATACCAAATAACATTAAAGGTGGCGTTTGTCTTTTCAATCATTTTTGGTTTTGAGTTTCATGTCACTCGGTCTTGAGGATTACAGCTACGCCACAATCTCCATAGAAAGGCCAGCCGCTCCATGCAAAAACAGACATGCACTATAATGGCAGCTACCCTGACTGTGTTGGTCTCCAGTACACTTTCAGAGTGCTTGCCCTGCTTTTCCATGGTAGATGCTCTAGGGAACGTGCATACAAAGAATCCCTACCCAATGTGTTTGCCTGTAATGCAACAGAACGCCCTAATTGGGTGTATATATGATCAGTGGTAGCAGACTCAGCCGTTGCAAAGTGATAATGTGATCATTGCAACTGAAATTCACTTGTAGCAATCTACTCATTTGCCTTTTGGACACCATAATATTCCCAAGGCTTTGGCAGAAATGGAATCCATAGAAAGATACAAATGTAATGTGTGGAATACAATAAACACAGCAACTCGATGCACCCCAAATGCCAATATGTAGTACGAAAAAGCAAGAGCATGCAGTGATAACACATCGGTTGGCAATTTGGTCCATGTGAGTGCCAATTGATTGGTTTCTCAAATGGAATCCATGGTGTAACCACTCTTTAAAACCAGCTGGAAATGTCTCTTAACAGACTCTCTTAGAACTGATCTGCACACGACCAGAACTGCAGTGACTCTGCTGAGATTCAATCTCTGGATCAGTTCCTTACTAAGGAGGTGCATTATCCTGTTGAGCCGACTGAACTGCATTAACTCAATTTGACCAGATGGCAATACCGGCATAATTAAAAATCATTAAATACTTGGAAGTGTCATCCTAAATACTTCTTTTTGCTGTGTTGATTTTCCCCCCCCCCCCCCCTGCCGCCAGCTACAAAGTGACTTGCAGAAACTATCCGAACCAGAGGTTAAAGGCAGATGACTCACAGGCAGGTCCAGTTGGGGTATTGGTCTCTGGCAACCCAGGTTTATTTTGAAGTCACAACAGGGATTTTGAGTTTTGCTACTAATAGAACAGAATTTATCTTCCCCGGGGTGGCTGCAACCAGCTTACTCACATGGTCATTGGAGTGTAATCTCACTTGCCAACGTCAAGGCACCTGTGCATTACCAGATGGATAGTGGTGGCTCTGGTCTGAAGACTTGCTATCTGGGGTGTGTGGCTCTCAGCTGTTTCAATGTTCAGATGTGTCTTAAACTGCAGTAACTCAATTTGCCAAATCTTTTGGTTTTTAGGGGAGGATGGACCTTCTCAGATGGCTCTAGAGGACATCGCTATGTTCCGTGCCGTTCCAACGTGCACTGTGTTCTATCCCAGCGATGGCGTTTCCACAGAGCACGCAGTCTTTCTTGCTGCAAATACAAAAGTGAGATGCAATGCCTCCTGCGTGATTCCTGGTTTAATAAACAGCCCCTCGCACTGCATTTACACTTTTTTAAATTATCTTTGTTCAGGGAATCTGTTTCATCCGGACGAGCCGACCTGACACTGCTGTGATTTACTCTCCTGAAGAGAAATTTGAGGTGGGACAAGCCAAGGTAAGTTTACAGAATGCAAGAACCCACGTTTGGCTTCATTTGTTAAAGAATTTCTCACGGGGTCCGTCCTGTCAGGAGGCCTCTGGGCATGTAAACACTGTCAGAGTGGTGGTGAGGGCTTTAACTTGGAAAGTACTGACGAGGCTTAAACTTACACATGTACTTGAGCCCCTAGGTTCTACACCGAGTCCCTGCTCGGGTCTCGTACAGTTTAAGTTCAATGGTTAAATTTTTGAGGCTGAACCATATGCAAATAGATTGACCCCCACAGACACCTAGTTTGATTTTGTACATCATGAACAATGTCAAGAACCTCACTTTGCTCCTGTGTCTCTGCTTAGGTTGTGCGTCAAAGTGATTCCGACAGGGTAACTGTAATCGGTGCTGGTGTCACTTTGCACGAGGCGCTGGCGGCTGCTGATGAGCTCGCAAAGCAAGGTATGTCCTCAGCTTTGACGGCCCTGCTCTAGCAAGTATAAACTTGCAGCTCCCCAAGATGTCTGCCTACAATTCCCAGAATTCCTTCAAAGCAATGGATGACCAGGGAATCATGGGAGTTGTAGGTCAGGAACATAAGGGGGGGTCAGAGTTTGACCAATCAGATCTAGAACCTCTTAATCGCCCTAACCTCCTGGTGTACTACTTGCATCTTAAAGGAACATTTTCTGTGGTGACCTCTCTTGCAGGTATGAACATTCGTGTGATTGACCCCTTCACCATCAAGCCATTGGATGCCGCAACCATTATATCAAGTGGTCGCGCTACAGGTGGCCACATAATTACTGTAGAGGATCATTACAAAGAAGGTGAGTGGCTGCTCCTCCACTCCTGGTCTTTCAAAGACAACTGCTGTCCAGAATCTAGTGACCCCTTTTAATTGTGCTTTACAATTTCCTAATGGTGCTAGGAAAGACCTTAAGATTCAGTTGCAAACGCCACACTATCTCCCTTATCTGCCTTTATGGAAGATGTAGAACAATCTGGGGTATCACGGTGTAGAGTAGGACTGGGCCCCTGCCATTTGCATCTAAATGGACTTGATCAACCTAGAACCCAATATTTCATGTGCAACTATAGACTGGGCAATTCTAGTAGCTTTTGGGGTCCCCACCACCGTGTCTAAGATTTTATATATTTTGTTTGCTCTACAGGTGGCATTGGAGAAGCAGTGGCTGCAGCTGTAGCGGGTCAGCCTGGGTTCATTGTTCAGAGTCTCGCCGTTCATGGTGTCCCTCGCAGTGGGAAACCTTCAGAGCTTCTGGATATGTTTGGCATCAGTGCTAAAAGCATTGTTGAAGCTGTTAAATCCACCTTTGCTAATTAAACATTCCATACATTTCCGTATTCAATGTAGCTTCACATTAATCTAATGGCACTTACTAGTCTCTGAACTCGTTGGCTAATGGTTACGATGCTACCTCAACATCCTCCACTTTCCTCAATGATCCCTGCATTTCATAGCACTAGGTTTGCGTGTTTAACAGGTCGTGGCTCCTCTTACAATAAAGACGACACAAACTACTTTTCCACGTGTAGTGTGTATTCTTTGACACTTGTCATTATTTGCATCTCATGACTACTTATGCTGGTGTTGAGTTTCAGACTTGGAGTTCCTGAAGGCATGGTTTATATTAAAGACTTGGAGGCGAGTAAGAGTCCCTGAGCAGGAAGGCGACCTAGATTAATATCTAGGAAGACTAGCCATACACAGCACGGTCATGCTACGCTTAATGTGTGGGAATTGTTACTCTTACAACTTGCAAGAATTCTTTTTGCTTTTGAGCAAAAATGTGAACACGTCTCAAATGGCCACTGCAACAAAATCCCTCAGCATTCCTATGAAGAAACAGGGGAATAGAAACTAACGAATCTGGACAACCGCTAGGTTGTGACTCCCTCACTTGTCACAGTGCAGGGCACTACTTTCCCCATGAGGGAATAAGCTCTCATTTCTGTTAAGTGGGCTCACTGCAGCCTTATGGGACAAACAATAGAAAAGCATCTGGATCAAGTTTGTCAGTCAAGATGCAGTTATTCTCCTATAATGTAGCAATGTCTCTTGTCTATTCCCATGCTAAATGAGAGGGTCCTAAATGAATCTTTTTATACATTGTATCTTGTGCTAAACATGGTTAAGGCTTCAGCTGCATGTGCTGAGACCTGGAAGCCACTGGATTCCTGCTTCCCATGGATTGTAGAACAATGTTTTCGGTTTTGAACTTTGTTTCATAACTGCAACAGCAAGAGTTAAAGGAGAGGGACAGCACATACTCGCCTCCGGGCCTTATGAAAATCCAAACTTTCTGACTTTTTGGTAGGACGTGTTCTTGTTTGGAGAATCCCTTAAGCGTTTTTATTATACAAATGTGGCAGATGATCAGCTTACTCTAAATTAGGTGGGGTTTAACCCCTTCACTAAGCCATTTCACATCTTAAATTAAAACACCTTTTTCTTTTACTTTACACATGGTCAGGTTTATCATTGGAAAGGCCATGCTCTGGCCTTTCTAATGATACCAAATATTATCCTGCTAGCTGCCAAAGGTTGGGAGATATTGGTTCCTTTTGAACACAATCTGTCATTACACAATGGATGTGTGGGGAACGTCCTCATCAGTGAAAGGGTTAAGCCCATTTTTACTAGTAACATTCCAGATTCTTTAGGATGTCCCAGAAATGCCTTTAAACAGAGTGGTAGGGGAAGAGGGAGCTTGGGTTATGGAGAACCAGAGCAAACCCCTTCAGGTTGATCTAAGCTCATTACTACATCTGCATGACATGACTCCTATGTATTCAGCAAATCTGCAGATTGACAAAAATCTGTCTTTTAGCCACAATGTGTAGAATTGCACCATGTGGTGTAAATCTCTTCCCCCCCCCCCCCCCCCATACAGTGCAGATCACTTTATTTTGGCAGCCCTGAAATTGTGCCCTTAGAGGTAATGGTTAATCTATTTAAGGAATGCTGACATGTTGGTAAAATGCCCTGATTTTCAGTGGTTAAGTTGAACAGGTTTAAACGGGCAAATCACCAAGTTTTATTTTAGAATGTGGGTGATTTTTGTGTTTTGTTTTTGGCAAAATTTGAAGGAACTGACTTAACACAATCAGCTCAACACCCCCCCCCCCCTCCCTGCTGTCACTTGCACCAGCAGCTGCAAGATTGCCTGAACTCGAGCCATTGGCTGCAAGGGTAAATGGCCTAAGGGGTTAAACTTTTTTAAAAAAATTCCCTCACAGCCCTGCTCCCTCCGGGGGAAAAAAAATTTCAGTGCTGTTTAACCCTGATTATCTCCCGACTGGCAGCTAGCGGGTTCATGTTTGGTATCACTAGAAAGGCCAGAGCATGGCCTTTCCAAACATGGTCATGTTTAAACTAAAGAAGAAAAATAATAGACTTTTTTTTTTTTTTTTTTTTTTTGAAGATGTGAACTGGCTCAGCGGTGAAGGGGTTAACCCCTTCCATTCACCTGTTGACTTGAATCAATGAAAATTGGGTAATTTCGGTGCAATTTGGGGTTCTGTAAATTGACAAATCATTATTACCCTATGGGACAATATCCGTTCTAACATCACTGTAACATGCACCATCTTACACTGCTTCGTCTGTGTTTATCCCTACCATTTAACCCTAATATACAAATTGCACCTACAGAGGAATTCACCATTTGGTGGCAAATGCAGACGTTCGAGAATAAACCGTTAAGTTCTATAGATTTCTGACGTTCAAATCGATTCGAAATATCAGACGAATGGATTTTTCCATTTCAGATGAAAACTCCCCTGAAATACATGTTTTTTTTCCCCCAGCTTGCACCTGCCTGTCAGACATCTC
This sequence comes from Leptobrachium leishanense, assembly GCA_009667805.1. Taxonomy (NCBI): domain Eukaryota; kingdom Metazoa; phylum Chordata; class Amphibia; order Anura; family Megophryidae; genus Leptobrachium; species Leptobrachium leishanense. The sequence goes on from CM019071.1 coordinate 125,207,197, forward strand.
ACTAGAGGGACTTGTATTCTAGAGTGAATGTTTTATCCTGATCTATTGAAAAATTGACGACCCCCCCCCCCCCCCCACGCTTTAGAAAGGGGGTCTTCTGTTCTAATGTTTCACTTGTGGCAGCAAATCTGCACGACAACAGCAGTTCCTATAAAGACAAACGTCCCCTCTGGATGGCTGAGGGTTTCGTTTTTTTTTCTTGTTCACGTATCTCCTGTGCGTTTAAGGCTAGGGTCAGACGAGCGCCTTTTGTATGGACTGCGTCCCCGCAGTACGCACGTACTTTATGACTGACAACAAGGTAGTGGCCACAGTTTATTTTTATTTATTTTTTTACTTATGTATTTTTTGACGGATGTAGCAGGGAAAATAAATTAAAAAGCAAAACCATTTTGTCCGTTAAAAATGCTGGACGTATAAATGCAGTCCGTCTGACCACGTTCCATCACTCACACACAAAGCTATGCGGACGCAGCGCACTTTGTGCGGCCGTTCTAGGGGTTGTACGTTCTTGCCTAACTTGCGTCCGTTTGCCGTGGCCGTTGTGCGTCCGCACTTCGCGTGTAGGACTCCATTGGCCTTTGTCATTCTATCATGGACGTGAACGCTGCGCTCTTGACAGGAGCCTAAATGGTGCCTTTTGCAAATCCACTTTTGGAAGTTTAAAACTTTTTTGACAACCAGCTTTAAATAGACTAAATCTATATCAGCCAAGGGTGTGGGATGACTTGATGTTATAAAACCACACGTTTGGGGGTTTTAAAATGTTGCCCCTGCAACTAATACTTTGCGGAAAGTGCATGATAGTGTCTTGGCTGGCTTTCACCACATGAGGGCAGCGTTGTCCTGTCTGCCGTCAAAACTGCCCCGTTTCCCCAAACACTTGAGCTTTGTGCGTGTGTGTATAGATAGATATATGTATATATATCTCTGAAAGCCGCCAGGTGCCTGGGTGGAGGTTTCCAATTTTAGTGGAATGGAAGATGGTGTGGACAGGGGTCACCATAACCCAAATCTGGATGCCGCCCTTCATTCTCTGGGCCATACAGTGTGCAAAATTGTCCAACTTTAGCACAAGTCTTTAACAAGCTTTCTATGTACAGCTTGGAAAAAAGACGAGACAGAGGAGATATGATAGAAACATTTAAATACGTAAAGGGAATCCACAAGGTAGAGGAAGGAGTATATTTAAAAGGAAACAAAGTAGCAAAACAAGAGGACATAGTCTTAGATTAGAGGGGCAAAGGTTTAAAAGTAACATCAGGAAGCATTATTTTACTGGTGGATACATGGAACAGTCTTCCAGTAGAAGTGGTAGAGGCCAAAACAGTAATTGAATTTAAGCAAGCATGGGATAGGCATAAGGCTATCCTAAACAAAAGATAAATCCAGGTCAAGTATCCATGTAAGGCTAGGGTCAGATGAAAGCATTTTTCCCCGCGAACGTGAAAAAGTGCGTCCGAACGCATTGACGTATTTTTTCACGGAATGCGCAAAAACGGTCAGACGACGCGCATTTTCGGGCGTGATTTTGTACGGATCGTCAATAAAACTCTTTTTGCGTCTGGACGTTATGTAGGCCGGACATTAGCAGCGTCTGATATCTCCTAATCACGCACACACGCCGCTATGCCGCAGCTGCGCACTCAGTACGTCAGTACTAGCGGTTCAGCGTTCTCAGAAAAATGCGTTCAAATTCCACTTGCGTTGCACAGCCGGACTTTTGTGCGACCGTACATCGTATATTGGCCGTCATTGCCCGTCATCTGCTGCTAGTGCGGCCGTAATTATGTGCGCCAGAACGCACGTTAAAAGTGCGCTGGTCTGACCCCAGCCTTATTGGGCAGACTAGATGGGCCGAAAGGTTCTTATCTGCCGACATTTTCTATGTTTCTAACAACGGAATCTCCGACCAAACTTTACAAGTGGTTTATATTTCCCTAGGCTCGCATTGGCTATTGTAATGTTGACTGTGACTATCAGGGTTATCCAAAGAGAATCGAAAAGTCACCGCGCGTTCGGTGACTTTTTGTTCTCTTTGATTCGGCGAACCCATTTCGGCGACCCCGTGGTGTATTCAGCAAGCACCACAGCGCCGTCGTAGTGCAGGGAAAAGCCGCCGCAAACCCGACGAACACTCACCGCAAAACCCGGCGAACGCACACCGAAACCCGCAAAAACATCTGGATTAACCCAGCCGAACACAGCGGAGAAACCCGAGCAGCCGCCGATCACAGCGCAGAGCAGCCGCCGGAAAAACCCGACCCTCGCAGACGAATGGAGTGAACAAAAAAAACAAACCTTACACTTGAAGGTTTGAAAAGTGAAACGCTGTTTGCAAATAAAGTACAGAACGAAAATGTCTGAAATTTACATATAAAATGCAATGAATGATAATAAAAAGGGCTGTTACAGAAAAAAGAAACGATTTTTAAAAAAAAGGAAATTTTTTTTCACAAAAAATGCCTTAAAGATCCTAAAAAAATTTATAAATTAAGAGACTTTTTACTGCAGAATATTATAATAAACAGTTTATTAGATATTGAATTAAAATGGGAATATTTTTAACATTGAAGCCTATGGGATTCGCCTGAATAAATCTGTCGAATGAAACCACCGAATGGCAGGGCAATTCGGCAACTTTTCACTGCTGGTTTTTGTTCACTGAATAGACAAAGCATTGCTTCTCTATGGGGATTTCACTGCCCTCGAACACGCAACGAACAGGCACCGTATGTGCAGGCAATTCGCCAACATTTGGCGAACTACCTGCTCTCTGGATAGCCGAATGTTGCTTATTTTGCACAAGGTTGCTCATTTGTACAGAATTGCTATTTGCACGATTACCAGTGTAACATCGACTCACTGGAGTACCTTTATCTATCACCACCTGATAGAGTTGAGCCATAATAGACTTTTAACAATATCAGCTATTTAGAAATACCCATCTAGATTGTTCCATATTTGGAAGTACCCAATGCGCCACTAGGACCCTCACCTTTTTATATCATAACAAGTAGGTTGAGATTTTGGGAGAAAAAAACCCAGTTGGTATTTATTTATAAAGTTTTTTATCAGGTAGGATACATTGAGATTTTTCTTGTTTTCAAGTATGTCCTGGGTATTCACATATAAGACATTTGTGTGGAATTTTGCAGGGGGTCTATTGTGTTCTCCAGGCTACTCAAGATCCACGATGGCAAACGAACAAGCTATGATCTTAAAACTTCTAATCTACCCCCTGGTGATGTCCTTTGAATACATCCCACACAATACAATCATGTGAATCGTTGACTGACCTATTCACTCTATTCTATGGCCAAAGCCACACAGTGAGGAGCAGGTGATGGAAAGATACTGGGGGGGGGGGGAGTTTACAACACAAAAGATCACACAATGGATGCACCCAGTGACATATATAGAGGAAAATATCACACAATGGATGCACCCAGTGACATATATAGAGGAAAATATCACACAATGGATGCACCCAGTGACACATATAGAGGAAAATATCACACAATGGATGCACCCAGTGACACATATAGAGGAAAATATCACACAATGGATGCATCCAGTGACACATATAGAGGAAAATATCACACAATGGATGCACCCAGTGTCACATATAGAGGAAAATATTTTCTTAACTAAACATACAAGAGAAAAACAATACACATGTAAGATATCAGCAACATAAAATAAACACAATAAGGACATTTCAGTTTTTGGTGGTAGGTGCCTTTTAAAGGAAACCAAGAGCTCATATACATGTAGTAGCGCTTTTTGGTCTGCAGGGGAGCCGCCTGCCTGTCAAACAGGTCTGTATATTTTTACTGTTTGGGTAATGGTGGTTTTATGGAAAATCACTTTCTAGGTCTTTCTAGTGACTTTAAGAGAAGTCACTTGGTAGTGGAGGGGTTAAACAGGTGCTCGCAACGCATTTCCCTCAGGCTTCCGAAAACCAGGCTCAGGGGTGATCAGGACGATTCGAGAAAACCATGTGCCGCAGTCAGATCGTGTGACTTGCCGTATAAAAATGGCATCTGTTAAAAGTCTGGTTAAACAAAAGGTACCCATGCAGCCAATCACATACAATGCGGTGAGTCCTGATGGAATGGAAGCGTGTTCCCATTTACCTAACCCATTATCTGTCCAAATGTATCGAAAGGAGCACAAACTCGTTATTGGTTGATGTCTTTCTCATCCAGGCCAATGGTAAGTTCCTTCTCCTGGATAGTCATGGTCACTTGCACCATATGAAGGTGAAATAGAAAAGTAGTTCTACAGGTGGTGGATTGATCAATTCTTCCTCCTCCACGTCATCATCATTATGTACCCTATAAAGAGGAGGTGCAGGGGTCTTTGGTCGAAATCATTATGCTGACATTCTTGGCTCTTGGGCTGTTGAGAGTTGGCTGCATCTGGTTCAATCGCTCTGGGTGGTCTATATTTCATTCTGAATTTGCCTAGGACTTAGGTGAAGGAAGCCGATGGACACTTCGATAAAAAGGCTCGGGTTCATCATATGGATTTTAGATTTTACACGTGCACATTTTCGCAGTGGCGTCACAAGGGGGGGTGGGGGTGCGGCCCGCACCGGGTGACCCCACCCCCTAGGGTGACACCATAAATAAAATATAGATTTTTTGTTTACACAAAAATATTTTACCAGGAAACAACTGAATGAAAATGTCTGGAATTAACATATAAGATCCTATGAATGATAATATAAAGGTCTGTTACAGAAAAAAAAAGCTATTAGAAAAAAAAATTATTTAAAAAAAAAAAATGCCTAGTAGATACTAAGAAAAAAAAATCAATAAATAAAGAGACTTTTTACTACAGATTAAAGTAGTTAAAAGAAAACCTTAAAACTAGGGGGGGGTGACACCATGAGTTACCGCACTGGGTGACACCAACCCTAGTGACGCCACTGCATTTTCGTTAGATGCTGCTCATCTTGCATATATTCTCAAAATATAAACTAATTGGTCATGTATGTGCGTCCTGTAATTTGATGACCCATTTCATCATGGAGCGCTCACAGTATTTTTCCTTTATAATTATCGGGACAGACCAACTGTGTTCAGGTCTTAGTTGTTCGGACACAAGATACCATCAATTGAATGAGAGTTTTCCCCGTTCCCAAAACAGACGTTTTGTTTTGGCATGGAATGCTTCCAGCTGCTTTAATGATGGCTTTGACCCGAACAGTTTGTGCTCATTTACTGGATCAATGTTGTTGTCATTCTTCTCTCATGTGCCGATAATAGAGCGATGGTGGCAGGTGCTGGTTAGACGTCAATGGAAGACATGTTTGATGATACTGATAACAGCCATGGTGTACAAGAGTCCTTTTTGTACTCTATTTGGATGGTTACCCCATCAGTTCTGAGGATAATTCATAAGAATAGCATCCATGGCAACAGGTAGCCAGGATTTTTTATTATTTTTGAGAAAGGATTTTACCAGGAAGGATACATTGAGATGTCTCTCGTTTTCAAGTATGTCCTGGGTGGCGAGTATGTACCGTTGGGTGTCTTGCTTACTGGGATCAAACCCATTGCTCCACAGGCTCTCTCCACACAGAGCAGAGATGTTACCTCTACTCCACCCAGCCCGCGTGAGCTTTAAGCCCTCTCTCTGGGGTTTTCCTGCGATCCAACTGAATGTCCTTGGGCATGATGATGACCCTCTTAGCATGGATAGCGCACAGGTTGGTGTCCTCGAACAAGCCCACCAAGTAGGCCTCGCTGGCCTTCTGCAGAGCCATGACTGCTGCTGTCTCTGGAAGCGCAGGTCAGTCTTGAAGTCCTGAGTGATCTCTCAGACTAGACACTGGAAGGGCAGTTTGAGGATCAGCAGCTCCGTGGACTTCTGGTAACGCCAGATCTTGTGGAGGGCCACAGTGCCTGGGCGGTAACGGTGAGGTTTCTTCGCTCTGCCGGTGGCTGGAGCGCTCTTTCTGGCAGCCTTCTTAGCTAACTGCTTCTGTGGAGCTTTGCCTCTGGTAGATTTACGGACGGTCTGCTTGGTTCTGGCCGTGTTGTAGATATGAACGCAACGGTAATCTGTAAACGGATTGGGCGTAATCATCAATGTTCTACCAATCTAAATGTGACCTCAATCTGTCCATCGTAAGGTAAATCAAAGCCATTTGCTGCACCAAGTTTCAAAGGACCAGGGCTATCTAGGATCTCTGAAACATCTCACGATGCACCTTTTAAGTATTCCGTCTCTAAATCATACGTGGGCACCAGTATCCAAGAGCACATGGATCCTGTGTCCCTGGAGTCATGGATCAAAATAAGGGGACAGCTCTATAATGTAAACCCGCCAAGCCACCAAGACATTTTTACGTCATTAAACATATAACAAGAAGAAACAATGGTAGCGTTTGCTTTGCAATAAGGGTACCAAATTATCTGCTGTTAAACCCCTGAGTGTTACAACCCTAGGTACACAACATTAATGAATTACAATTGGAAAAAAATGGGATCGGCGCTGATTGAAGAGATAAATGAACAGGGAAAAAAAAAAACACGGATTGATAGAAAAAATATATATAAAAGAAAACACGGAATGGATAAAGAAAAAAGATCTATTCGGTATTTATATATACGAACATTGTTCAACCGATATGGACCTGTTTTAAGACTGGTGTCATCAATTTATATTCCAACCACTTTATATTTTGATAGATCTTTTTTCTCTATCCATTCCGTGTTTTCTTTTATATATATTTTTTCTATCAATCCGTGTTTTTTTTCTGTTCATTTATCTCTTCAATCAGCGCCGATCCCATTTTTTTCCAAATATAACACACATCACATATTTAGATTTGCTATGCACAGTTATAACTCAACAAAAAACAATACTTGTGTAAATAGAATGAAGACTTGCTTCCCTAGTTTTCCTCAAACTTCCCAAAAAATAGTCTTGGCTACTGGTTGAGATAAATGAATTCTTCATCATCAGCAATCATGTCCACTTTTTGTCTCAATTCCAGTATAATATTATTTATGCTTCCATTTTATTTTATTTCATTAATCCCAATTATCATTTTATTTACCCTATTACCATTTTATTTCATTTATCCCAATTATCATTTTATTTACCGTATTAACATTTTATTTCCTTTATCCCAATTATTATTTTATTTACCCTATTATCATTTTATTTCCTTTATCCCAATATCATTTCATTTTATTTATCCTATTTACATTTTATTTAATTTATCCCAATTATCATTTTATTTACCCTATTACCATTTTATTTCCTTTATCCCAATTATCATTTTATTTACCCTATTAACATTTTATTTCATTTATCCCAATAATCATTTTATTTACCCTATTACCATTTTATTTCCTTTATCCCAATTATCATTTTATTTACCCTAATACCATTTTATTTCCTTTATCCCATTATCATTTTATTTACCCTATTACCATTTTATTTCCTTTATCCCGATTATCATTTTATTTACCCTATTACCATTTTATTTCCTTTATCCCATTATCATTTTATTTACCCTATTACCATTTTATTTCCTTTATCCCGATTATCATTTTATTTACCCTATTACCATTTTATTTCCTTTATCCCAATTATCATTTTATTTACCCTATTAACATTTTATTTCCTTTATCCCATTACCATTTCATTTTATTTATCCTATTAACATTTTATTTCATTTATCCAATTATCATTTTATTTACCCTATTACCATTTTATTTCCTTTATCCCAATTATCATTTTATTTACCCTATTAACATTTTATTTCCTTTATCCCAATTATTATTTTATTTACCCTATTATCATTTTATTTCCTTTATCCCAATTATCATTTTATTTACCCTATTACCATTTTATTTCCTTTATCCCAATTATCATTTTATTTACCCTATTAACACTTTACTTCCTTTATCCCATTATCATTTCATTTTATTTATCCTATTAAAATTTTATTTCATTTATCCCAATTATCATTTTATTTACCCTATTACCATTTTATTTCCTTTATCCCAACTATCATTTTATTTACCCTATTGCCATTTTATTTCCTTTATCCCAATTATTATTTTATTTACCCTATTATCATTTTATTTCCTTTATCCCAATTATCATTTTATTTACCCTATTAACATTTGATTTAAATTTATCCCAATAATCATTTTATTTACCCTATTACCATTTTATTTCCTTTATCCCAATTATCATTTTATTTACCCTAATACCATTTTATTTCCTTTATCCCATTACCATTTAATTTTATTTATCCTATTAACATTTTATTTCATTTATCCCAATTATCATTTTATTTACCCTATTACCATTTTATTTCCTTTATCCCAATTATCATTTTATTTACCCTATTACCATTTTATTTCCTTTATCCAATTATTATTTTATTTACCCTATTATCATTTTATTTCCGTCATCCCAATTATCATTTTATTTACCCTATTAACATTTTATTTCCTTTATCCCATTACCATTTAATTTTATTTATCCTATTAACATTTTATTTCATTTATCCCAATTATCATTTTATTTACCCTATTACCATTTTATTTCCTTTATCCCAATTATCATTTTATTTACCCTATTACCATTTTATTTCCTTTATCCCAATTATTATTTTATTTACCCTATTATCATTTTATTTCCGTCATCCCAATTATCATTTTATTTACCCTATTACCATTTTATTTCCTTTATCTGAATTATCATTTTATTTACCCTATTAACATTTTATTTCCTTTATCCCATTACTATTTCATTTTATTTATCCTATTAACATTTTTATTCATTTATCCATTATCATTTTATTTACCCTATTACCATTTTATTTCCTTTATCCCAATTATCATTTTATTTACAATATTGCCATTTTATTTCCTTTATCCCAATATTATTTTATTTACCCTATTATCATTTTATTTCCTTTATCCCAATTATCATTTTAGTTACCCTATTACCATTTTATTTCCTTTATCCAATTATCATTTATTTTACCTATTACCATTTTATTTCCTTTATCCAATTATCATTTTATTTACCCTAATACCATTTTATTTCCTTATCCCATTTTCATTTTATTTACCCTATTACCATTTTATTTCCTTTATCCAATTATTCATTTTATTTACCCTATTACCATTTTATTCCTTTATCCCAATTATCATTTTATTTACCCTATTACCATTTTATTTCCTTTATCCCAATTATCATTTTATTTACCCTATTACCATTTTATTTCCTTTATCCCAATTTCATTTTATTTACCCTATTTACATTTTTTTTCCTTTATCTCAATTATCATTTTATTTACCCTATTACCATTTTATTTCTTTTATCCCAATTATCATTTTATTTACCCTATTAGCATTTTATTTTTATCCATTATCATTTTATTTACCCTATTACCATTCTATTTCCTTTATCCCAATTATCATTTTATTTACCCTATTAACATTTTATTTCATTTATCCCATTATCATTTTATTTACCCTATTACCATTTTATTTCCTTTATCCCAATTATCATTTTATTTACAATATTGCCATTTTATTTCCTTTATCCCAATTATTATTTTATTTACCCTATTATCATTTTATTTCCTTTATCCCAATTATCATTTTAGTTACCCTATTACCATTTTATTTACTTTATCCAATTATCATTTTATTTACCCTATTACCATTTTATTTCCTTTATCCCAATTATCATTTTATTTACCCTAATACCATTTTATTTCCTTTATCCCATTATCATTTTATTTACCCTATTACCATTTTATTTCCTTTATCCAATTATCATTTTATTTACCCTATTACCATTTTATTTCCTTTATCCCAATTATCATTTTATTTACCCTATTACCATTTTATTTCCTTTATCCCAATTATCATTTTATTTACCCTATTACCATTTTATTTCCTTTATCCCAATTATCATTTTATTTACCCTATTACCATTTTATTTCCTTTATCTCAATTATCATTTTATTTACCCTATTACCATTTTATTTCCTTTATCCCAATTATCATTTTATTTACCCTATTAGCATTTTATTTCCTTTATCCATTATCATTTTATTTACCCTATTACCATTCTATTTCCTTTATCCCAATTATCATTTTATTTACCCTATTAACATTTTATTTCCTTTATCCCAATTATCATTTTATTTACCCTATTACCATTTTATTTCCTTTATCCCAATTATCATTTTATTTACCCTATTAACATTTTATTTCCTTTATCCCAATAATCATTTTATTTACCCTATTACCATTTTATTTCCTTTATCCCAATTATCATTTTATTTACCCTAATACCATTTTATTTCCTTTATCCCATTTTCATTTTATTTACCCTTTCACCATTTTATTTCCTTTATCCAATTATCATTTTATTTACCCTATTACCATTTTATTTCCTTTATCCCAATTATCATTTTATTTACCCTATTAACATTTTATTTCATTTATCCCAATAATCATTTTATTTACCCTATTACCATTTTATTTCCTTTATCCAATTATTATTTTATTTACCCTATTACCATTTTATTTCCATTATCCCGATTATCATTTTATTTACCCTATTAACATTTTATTTCCTTTATCCCAATTATCATTTTATTTACCCTATTAACATTTTTTTTCCTTTATCCCATTACCATTTCATTTTATTTATCCTATTAACATTTTATTTCATTTATCCCAATTATCATTTTATTTACCCTATTACCATTTTATTTCTTTATCCCATTATCATTTTATTACCCTATTACATTTTTATTTCCTTTATTCCCAATTATTATTTTATTTACCCTATTATCATTTTATTTCCTTCATCCCAATTATCATTTTATTTACCCTATTACCATTTTATTTCCTTTATCCCATTATCATTTTATTTACCCTATTAACATTTTATTTCCTTTATCCCATTACTATTTCATTTTATTTATCCTATTAAAATTTTATTTCCTTTATCCCAATTATCATTTTATTTACCCTATTAACATTTTATTTCCTTTATCCCAATTATCATTTTATTTACCCTATTACCATTTTATTTCCTTTATCCCAATTATCATTTATTTACCCTATTAACATTTTATTTCCTTTATCCCATTATCATTTTATTTACCCTATTAACATTTTATTTCCTTTATCCCAATTATCATTTTATTTACCCTATTACCATTTTATTTCCTTTATCCCATCATTTATTTACCCTATTACCATTTTATTTCCTTTATCCAATTATCATTTTATTTACCCTATTACCATTTTATTTCCTTTATCTGAATTATCATTTTATTTACCCTATTAACATTTTATTTCCTTTATCCCATTACTATTTCATTTTATTTATCCTATTAACATTTTATTTCATTTATCCCATTATCATTTTATTTACCCTATTACCATTTTATTTCCTTTATCCCAATTATCATTTTATTTACAATATTGCCATTTTATTTCCTTTATCCCAATTATTATTTTATTTACCCTATTATCATTTTATTTCCTTTATCCCAATTATCAGTTTAGTTACCCTATTACCATTTTATTTCCTTTATCCAATTATCATTTTATTTACCCTATTACCATTTTATTTCCTTTATCCCAATTATCATTTTATTTACCCTAATACCATTTTATTTCCTTTATCCCATTATCATTTTATTTACCCTATTACCATTTTATTTCCTTTATCCAATTATCATTTTATTTACCCTATTACCATTTTATTTCCTTTATCCCAATTATCATTTTATTTACCCTATTACCATTTTATTTCCTTTATCCAATTATCATTTTATTTACCCTATTACCATTTTATTTCCTTTATCCCAATTATCATTTATTTACCCTATTACCATTTTATTTCCTTTATCTCAATTATCATTTTATTTACCCTATTACCATTTTATTTCCTTTATCCCAATTATCATTTTATTTACCCTATTAGCATTTTATTTCCTTTATCCATTATCATTTTATTTACCCTATTACCATTCTATTCCTTTATCCCAATTATCATTATTTACCCTATTAACATTTTATTTCCTTTATCCCAATTATCATTTTATTTACCCTATTACCATTTTATTTCCTTATCCCAATTATCATTTATTTACCTATTAACATTTTATTTCATTTATCCCAATAATCATTTTATTTACCCTAGTACCATTTTTTTCCTTTATCCCAATTATCATTTTATTTACCCTAATACCATTTTATTTCCTTTATCCCATTTTCATTTTATTTACCCTTTCACCATTTTATTTCCTTTATCCAATTATCATTTTATTTACCCTATTACCATTTTATTTCCTTTATCCCATTATCATTTTATTTACCCTATTAACATTTTATTTCATTTATCCCAATATCATTTTATTTACCCTATTACCATTTTATTTCCTTTATCCAATTATTATTTTATTTACCCTATTACCATTTATTCCATTATCCCGATTATCATTTTATTTACCCTATTAACATTTTATTTCCTTTATCCCAATTATCATTTTATTTACCCTATTAACATTTTTTTCCTTTATCCCATTACCATTTCATTTTAATTATCCTATTAACATTTTATTTCATTTATCCCAATTATCATTTTATTTACCCCATTACCATTTTATTTCCTTTATCCCAATTATCATTTTATTTACCCTATTACCATTTTATTTCCTTTATCCCAATTATTATTTTAATTACCCTATTATCATTTTATTTCCTTCATCCCAATTATCATTTTATTTACCCTATTACCATTTTATTTCCTTTATCCCATTATCATTTTATTTACCCTATTAACATTTTATTTCCTTTATCCCATTACTATTTCATTTTATTTATCCTATTAAAATTTTATTTCCTTTATCCCAATTATCATTTTATTTACCCTATTAACATTTTATTTCCTTTATCCCAATTATCATTTTATTTACCCTATTACCATTTTATTTCCTTTATCCCAATTATCATTTTATTTACCCTATTAACATTTTATTTCCTTTATCCCAATTATCATTTTATTTACCCTATTAACATTTTATTTCCTTTATCCCAATTATCATTTTATTTACCCTATTACCATTTTATTTCCTTTATCCCAATCATCATTTTATTTACCCTATTACCATTTTATTTCCTTTATCCCAATTATCATTTTATTTACCCTATTACCATTTTATTTCCTTTATCCCAATTATCATTTTATTTACCCTATTAACATTTTATTTCCTTTATCCCAATTATCATTTTATTTACCCTATTACCATTTTATTTCCTTTATCCCAATTATCATTTTATTTACCCTATTAACATTTTATTTCCTTTATCCCAATTATCATTTTATTTTATTTATCCTATTACCATTTTATTTCCTTTATCCCATTATCATTTTATTTACCCTATTAACATTTTATTTCCTTTATCCCATTACTATTTCATTTTATTTATCCTATTAAAATTTTATTTCCTTTATCCCAATTATCATTTTATTTACCCTATTAACATTTTATTTCCTTTATCCCAATTATCATTTTATTTACCCTATTACCATTTTATTTCCTTTATCCCAATTATCATTTTATTTACCCTATTAACATTTTATTTCCTTTATCCCAATTATCATTTTATTTACCCTATTAACATTTTATTTCCTTTATCCCAATTATCATTTTATTTACCCTATTACCATTTTATTTCCTTTATCCAATCATCATTTTATTTACCCTATTACCATTTTATTTCCTTTATCCCAATTATCATTTTATTTACCCTATTACCATTTTATTTCCTTTATCCCAATTATCATTTTATTTACCCTATTAACATTTTATTTCCTTTATCCCAATTATCATTTTATTTACCCTATTACCATTTTATTTCCTTTATCCCAATTATCATTTTATTTACCCTATTAACATTTTATTTCCTTTATCCCAATTATCATTTTATTTTATTTATCCTATTACCATTTTATTTGATTTATTCCCCATTACAATTTTATTTACTGTAACCCTCATTAGCAATTTATTTCATTTATACCCCATTCCCATTTCAATTCAAGGCTGGAGGGCCAGGCAGGATGTCCCCTTTAGGTTGGGGTCAGACGAACGCAGTGTGAACGTGCGTTCAGCCGCACTTTATTACGGCCGTAGTAGCAGCAAATGACGGGCAATGACGGCCAATATACAAAGTACGGCCGTACGAAAGTTCAGACGCGCAACGCAAGCGGCAAACAAATGCATTTTTTTGAGAACGTTGAACCGCTAGTACTGACGCACAGAGTGCGCTGAGTCGGCATAGCGGCGTGTGTGCGTGATTAGGAGACGTCAGACTCTGCACCATGTCCGGCCAACATAACGTCCAGAGACGCAAACTTTGGTTAATAAGATTTCTCTTTTTTTTTTCTAGCTCCATCAAAAATCACGGTCGTAATTGCGCACCGTATGACCGCTATCGCGTCTTCCGTGAAAAAGTGCGTCCTGACGCATGTACGCACTTTTGACGGTAGACGTGAAAAATGCTTTCGCCTGACCCTAGCTTTAGAGGATTCCTGTCAGTGCCAGGAACAAAAAAGATTTGCAAGGTGGCCGGTCCACCTGTTAGACCTTTTTATAAACATGGCTCTACCACCCAGGGTGGTGAAGAATTAGGTCCGTTCTTCTATTTTAGTAATATTGTGACGGTCAGGGGGCGGCGACTTTGAAAAACGATATTGATTTTATTTTAGTAGAAAAAATAGGTTTGAAAATAATTAAATAAAAATTTGCTGCTTCATTTTGCAAAACAAATGGTGTCCCTTTCTGAAGGACAGTTGTAGTACCATTGTTGACCAGAGTTCTATGCAGGAACTTCACCTGTCGGTGTTGGATTTTCTTCAGGTGGATACTCGATATCCACCATAGTTGCAACATCAGTGAACAAAGCAGTCAGAGTGTCGACAGTCAGTTGGACGCATGGAGCGAGCAGAAGGCCATCTTTCAAAGATACACTGCCACTAAAATAAGCTGTAAATAAAGATATTTTTCCATTTTGCGGATTTTTCCCATGATGCAACATTTACCAAAATCTGTGCAAAAGTCTTCCTTTTGCAGCTGTGGTATAAGATAAAACAGTACTGAAGAGGCAGTGGGGGATACATTTTTAGACAAGACTGCAGGGGATCCATTGTGTTGTCTAGGCTACCCAAGGTACGAGATGGCAGCTGAATGAGATATGATACTTGACTTAAAATACTTTTTTCTTTATTATAATTTTGTCAAAGACACAGAAAGTCAAGCGATAAAGGGGGTCACGCAGGAACATCGCAGATAATCTCAAAAGCGGTAATAAAAGCAATAAACAGAGTCAGAAAGAGTCCGCAAAAGACATACAATAACAAAAAATAAGCATAATACAGTGGAAGTTGTAAATTCTCAAAGGAAAAAAAAAATCTGAAAAAAAAATGTCCTCGTCAAGAGCCGCATGGTGAAATGGAGAGCAAAAAATAAGGGAAATATCGGGGGGAAAAGGGCAGTCCGCTGGGACCACACCTCACAGAACGGGCTGAGGGAACAAGGAAAGACCAGTGGGGAAAGCCTCATCAGTGCGTATCCCGCCACAAAGCATGGCAAATAGCCCCGCTGGTCACAGACCCTCCGCAGCAGCTTCGCCGAACCAGCTGTCCACAGGCTACCCCTCCATCTACTTCAACAGCGTAGCGAAGCCGAGGCCCAAAGAGCCCCACTCCAAGTACTGACAGGCTGAAAATCCTGGACACAGCTATCTAGCAAGAGGCCTTCGAAGGGAATCCACCGCAGCCGACCTAGCGACAAAAACCTCAGTTCGGGACCCGCAGACAGCCAGCGCTTCATCACCTCTCCAGCTCAGGGTCACCCTCAAGGGCAGGGAATCCAGGAGCGACGCCCCATCCGGACTGCACAGCTCTCTTCAACAGCCTCAGCAACCGAACGGTCATCAGCGGGGCTCGCAAACGAGGTAGTCTCAAGCATGCCAAGTGAGGCCAGTGGCGCAGCATGGGGGGGGGCTCGGGGGTGGTCGTCCCAGGTGCAATTTTCTTAGGGGCGCAAATTTCAAAAGAACCACTATTATTTACCAGCAGGGATCAGCACTGGTGTCCGTGATAGGCCCTTGCACGGGCAGCGGCCAGTTTAGCGGCACCGTCGGTGACTTGGCACTCAGCACCCGGAAGGTAGGACCAGAACAGTAAATTCTGGTCCTGTCCTGACTCCTCTTTAACGCTGACATGAGTCACATGAAGCAGTGCAGCATTAATCGACGGAACACCCTGTACCACGCTTGTCAGCCCCCCTTGAAGCCTTGTGCCAGCCCTGAGCCGCTGGCAGCCCTGCAGCCGCTGAACAGGAAGGAGGAAGGCACCTGCCCTTCAGCACATTTAAAATCCGGTACCCACTAAGCCCCCTGGACAGCTCCCCCGGTCCACCAGCAACTCCTTGCAGGTAGGCGACACTGTGTGACACCAGAGCAGTGTGACCAACACGCAGTGAGGGGGTACTGGGGGGTATGGGGAGAGGGTGACTGGAGGTTCAGGGAGAGAATGACTGGGGATACTGGGAGAGAGTGACTGGGGGTACAGGGAGAGAGTCACTGGGGGTAGTGGGAGAGAGAAAGTGACTGGGGGTACTGGGAGAGAGTGACTGAGGGTACTTGGAGAGAAAGTGACTGGGGGATACTGGGAGAGAGTGACTGAGTTACTGGGAGAGAGAGTGACTGGAGGGTACTTAGAGGAAGAGAGTGACGGGGTACTGGTAGAGAGTGACTGGGGGTACTGGTAGAGAGTGACGGGGTACTGGGAGAGAGAGTGACTGGGTAACTGGAGAGAGTGACTGGCAGTACATGGAGGGAGAGAGTGATTTGGGAGTACTTGGAGAGAAAGTGACTGGGGGATACTGGGAGAGAGTGACTGGGTTACTGGGAGAGAGTGACTGGAGGGTACTGGTAGACAGTGACTGGGGGTACTGGTAGAGAGTGGCGGGGTACTGGGAGAGAGAGTGACTGGGTAACTGGAGAGAGTGACTGGGAGAACATGGAGGGATAGAGTGACTGGGGAGTACTGGTAGAGAGTGAAGGGGTACTGGGAGAAAGTGGGGGTACTGGGAGAGAGAAAGTGACTGTGGGTAACTGGAGAGTGTGACTGGGAGTACTTGGAGGGTGAGAGTGACTGTGGGTACTGGGAGATGGTGACTGGGGGTACTGGGAGAGGGTGACTGGGTATAGTGTGAGAGTGGAACTATGCTAGGGTATACTGGGACAGGGTGACTGGTAGCAGTGGCGTAGCATGGGGGGCATGTTTGTTTTAATTTCTTTATTATATCAGTATTTTGTTAATAAACAATACATGTGCTTGTGGGGTAAGGGGGTCGATACTCTACTGGTGGAAGGGAATCAGGGTGTGTCACCATGTACACAGTTTGGGGAGGCGCACAATTCTTGCCTTGCCCCGGGCGCTGACAACCCACGCTACGCCACTGGGTGAGGCCCCAGTCCTCGGCATCTCCCCAGAACAGCCACCATCTGACGCCAGACACCTCTGGTAAGCGGTAGAGGTGTGCATTTGCTTCGGAGCGAATCTCAATTCATTACGAAATTCATAATTCATATTTTGTTACTTCTGAAATAACCAATTGATTTCATATTGAAACAAAAAGGTACATAGCGAATTTGATTCGTTATACTGTTTGCCAGGAGAACCATTGATTAAATGATTCCTGAGCAGGATTTGATCTATTGGGGTTTTATTTAGTGATCTGAAATTCGAATCGATATCAAATATCGAATCGATTCCAACTTACATTACATACAAGTCAGTACTAAAGCAAATAACATTAGGAAACATGGAAAGGGAAATGTTAAGGGGTGCTAGGATGGCAAATATAAACTCCACAGTCTATGAATAATACGGCAGCTATCTCCAACAAGGGCTCTCCCCACAAACACACAATAGAAAGATAGTACACACGAGAAACTGAAAAGCGTCTATATAGAACCCATAGATAAGTGAAAACAACATGCAACCTATAAAGATGCACGAAAAAATGTGTATACAATACAACAGTTCAACACCTCAATAAGTGTACCCACAGAGGGATATTACCGGATAAGAGGCCACAAGATGTCGATGTACTTGGATACATGAAATAAAGATAAGAGAAAAGCACAATTGTGCAGTACATAAACACAATTTGGCTAATAATGGTCATATGATGACAAATGGATACTCACGTGGTTCAGAGCCCAGATGCTATAAGGCTCAATATATCAGCAGCGGGTCCCTTCAGGGTTGTCCTTATGGCAATTCACATGTGGATATAAAGCATATATACAAAGACCATAGCATGATTCTGCAATTGTACAGTATTAAAAAAGCATTGAGTCGATGAAAATAAACTCACGTGGTCCTGAGCCTGTGATGGATACACTGGCTCGGTATATGCGTTTCTGATGTAAATATAGGGTACACCAATCCCCCTTTTGCCGAAAGGATCTATTTCTCCCAAACTCCGTTAGCGAAAGGATAGATTTCTCCCAAACTCCGTTAGCCGAAAGGATAGATTTCTCCCAAACTCCGTTAGCCGAAAGGATAGATTTCTCCCAAACTTCAGTAAAAAGGATCTTTAATCGGTAAATAAAAAACAGCAACGGCAGTACCAATATGTGTTTCGCTGACATACAGCTTCATCAGTTGGTTGAAGCTGTATGTCAGCGAAACGCATGTTGGTACTGCTGTTGCTGTTTTTTATTTACAGATTAAAGATCCTTTTTACTGAAGTTTGGGAGAAATCTATCCTTTCAGCCTCTGCTCTATTATTTAATGGTAAAAAAGGGAACTCTATTTTTTTAATAGAGTGTTGCTTCAAGCTAATGCCTTGAGCAATTAAGCATAACGGCTCCAGCTATTAGCTCTTGGACTCGATTGGAATACAGTACAGCCCTTGATTGTTGCATTTAAGGGATATTCAAAAAGAGTGAACTTAGCCACCGAATTGCACCAAACATTGAATTTCCCCGTACTTGCAATTTCGTGGCAATTCGGCTATTCAAAAAGCTGCCGATTCACCAAATATAGGCGAATTGCCAGCGAAATACGGTGCAATTCGGTGGCAGTGAAATCCCCATAGATGTAATGGTTATTCTATTCAGAGAACACCGAACAGCAGAGAAAAGTTGGTAAAATGCCCAGATTTTTTTTTTTGGGTAAAATTTTTGATTCTTTTTTTTTTTTAAAACAGTTTTTTTAAATATTCTGTAACAGACCTTTTTATTGTTATTCATAGGACCTTATATATTATTTCCCAGCATTTTCATGCACTAGTGGTTTTTTAAAACGCCTTTTAAAAGTTGCACTGGTTTTTGTTTTTTGTACCCCTGTTCGTTGGCTGATCGACTTTTTTACGGAGGAGTGCAGCGGTCTGTTCGGCGGATGCATTCGGCGGTTTATCGGATGCGTTCGGCGGTTTATCGGATTGATTCAGAAGTTTTTCCATGGTTTATCGGATCGAATCAGCGGGTTAATGGATCGATTTGATGGTTTTTTGGCAGCAATCCAATAGATTTGGCGCTTTATCGGATGTGTTCGGCAGGTCAATTCGCCGCACTTCAGGGAACCTGCGGTGAATGCTGAACTTACTGCAGGGTAGACGAATTGAACTTGCCAAAGTACACTGAACGTGAGAGCATTGGAATGTCGATTAATGATGTTTTTTGTCCTATGAGCTGCAAAATGAAGGCGTGAATGAACCTTTGTATGTTACAGATGAGCTTCATGTCTGTCTCTTCACATTGTAACTGATATCAATCCTCCCTGCCCTGCAATGGAACAGCTGAAATTCCCACCCCCTACTTTGAACAAGTGAGTAGCTGAGTCTACAGTATCCTGAAAGCTGCTGCAACAAGGATCAGCAACATTTAATTAAAAAAAAATAAGTAAAGAGTTTCAAATGTTTCTTTTAACAGACTGGATTTATTAAGGATTACTTTGAAAACATTAGAGTTGCCCTTTAAACCAATGATCCCTGATGAACACAATTCCCGGAGCTGTAATAGGCTTTCATTAATACTCCTGCTCACCTGCTACACCTGCTGCCTAGTCCGAAGTTATGCTGTCTCCAAAAATATCGTCCTCATCCAGAGCAGACAGCTGCAAACTCTTTGCATCACGTATGAGCTCAAGGTTGTGCCTGTGTTACACTGATGTACACATTTTTTGTGTATTCTAATTCCTTCTTCTAAAGAAAGATCCATAAGCAGGTCTTCGATACAAAATTGAAGTTCAACCCCTGATTCAATTTTGTGAAGATACAGCAAAGAGTGACAATATTAATCCTAAAAATGATTATTCATTTATGTATAAAGTATTTTATCAGGAAGGATACATTGAGATTTCTCTCGTTTTCAAGTACGTCCTGGGTTCAAGAACATTAAAATGTTACAGTAGATGCAGAAATACAAAGTAATAAAATGCAAGATATTAAAACAAAACACAAATATACAGATTAACCCAGAAAATAAATATGTAGGAAATATAGTCACTATGTTACATGTTTACAGGTGCATTCTGTATATAGTCACTATGTTACATGTTTACAGGTGCATTCTGTATATAGTCACTATGTTACATGTTTACCGGTGCATTCTGTATATAGTCACTATGTTACATGTTTACAGGTGCATTCTGTATATAGTCACTGTGTTACATGTTTACAGGTGCATTCTGTATATAGTCACTGTGTTACATGTTTACAGGTGCATTCTGTATATAGTCACTATGTTACATGTTTACAGGTGCATTCTGTATATAGTCATTGTGTTACATGTTTACAGGTGCATTCTGTATATAGTCACTGTTACATGTTTACAGGTGCATTCTGTATATAGTCACTATGTTACATGTTTACAGGTGCATTCTGTATATAGTCACTATGTTACATGTTTACAGGTGCATTCTGTACAGTCACTATGTTACATGTTTACAGGTACGTTCTGTATATAGTCACTGTGTTACATGTTTACAGGTGCATTCTGTATATAGTCACTATGTTACATGTTTACAGGTGCATTCTGTATATAGTCACTATGTTACATGTTTACAGGTGCATTCTGTATATAGTCACTGTGGTACATGTTTACAGGTGCATTCTGTATATAGTCACTATGTTACATGTTTACAGGCACATTCTGTATATAGACACTGTGTTACATGTGTAGCGCTGGTTTTAAATTCCCTGTCGTTGTAGTACTTGTTTTTGGCCACCGGAGGGAGACAAGCACAATGTAAGACACTGAACATTGGGACTACATTTTCCAGCATGCTTTGCGGGCGGGAACAGGAAGTGGGTGGGAGAGAGACACTGACATCCGCAGCCTCGTGGAAAGAGCTGGCAGAGCGTGCAGAGGAGTGAGAGGAGCAAGACGCAAGTGTAGCAGAGAGTGATCACGACCAGGCCAGAGCGCAGGTGCGGCCTAGCAGAGCTGGAGATCGGGTGCTTCCCTTCTTATTACACGAAGACCCAGTGATCCACCGCTAGTAACCCATGCTGATACAGAGTAAGCTGAAGGAACCTGAGTTAGGAGAACCGCAGACGATCTAACAGGGAGTGCAGGCGGTGAGCTGGACATCTTGTGGCAGATACAGACAAGCAAGACAGCGGATCCGGTGACACAGAGAATCCCAGTCAAAATAGAGTGGAGAGACGTCCTGGGTCGAGCGGAGCACAGAGTATCTGGCGGATGGGTGAGAGGCCTTCCAGGCCGCTGTAAAATACTAAAGCACGCTGCAGTTGTTTCAAAACCTACAGGGCCCCAACGTGACTAGTCGAAGATACCTCATAAATAATTCACTGGCCAGTTGAATATTGTACCCGGGTACCAATACACACATACACATACATTCCTCGGGACATAACCTGTACGGGACTCACACTCCGACCACTAAGGGGTTAAAAATACTTTTTTTCCTTTTCCGCTGCGCGTTTCTCGCATTACGAAGTATTGTATTTCTTTTCGCTGCGCGTTTTCCGCATTACGAAGTACTGTAAATATATATACGTATACCGTGTTACTCATTATATGCCAGTTTATTCAGTAAACTATATAATTTATAAAATCCACGACGGTGCTGGAGTATATTTATTCCCTAGTGCGGGGAGACTGACCCGAGGTTCAAATTCAGCGGCTCCTCCGGGAGTGAGCGCTACACATGTTTACAGGTGCATTCTGTATATAGTCACTATGTTACATGTTTATAGGTGCATTCTGTATCGAGGTATGTTAATAGAGATCTCTTAAGGGACTTTAGACTGGGGGAAGTTTTGATGGCGTCTTTGAGGTAATTCCATAATTCTGGTGCTCTGTAGGAAATGAGGATCGAGCCACTTTTTGTTTGTGTCGTGATACTGCAAGTTAGGTGTAGTTCCTGGATCGGAGGTTATAGGATGAGAGAACTGCTAGGGGAAGCAGCCTATTCAGGTAGGGTGGTAGCTTCCCAGAAAAGCTCTTAAACACCAGTTTGGAAAGGTGAAGGGTGCGTCTAGATTCCAGCGACGGCCAGTATAGTTCTTTTAAGACGTCACAATGGTGGGTCATGTAGTTACCTTATAGCACAAAGCGACAGAATGAGTTTTACAATGTAGTAAGTTTATGCATACACTACATCTCTGTATTAGAAGATATAAAACGAATCCAGATAATGAACTTTCCTTCCAATATTAAAAGGACACAATAACGCATTACGTGTCAGCGTACTTGTCCAGTGTACTAGGTGAAATCACTTTTTGGGATATTTCTTCCTTAGTTTGCTGTAGACTCCACTCTTCTTTCAACCATAGTTTTTGACGAGGTTGTCATGTGTAGGTCTTATTGAAGTGTTCTGTGGAGTTTCCACCAGTGTTTCCCCCGTAGTTAAAAAATAGACATAAAAGTTAAACACACAGAACAGTAGGAGAGAGGACCCTGCTCGAGAGCTTACAATCAAAGAGGAGAGGGGTGACACTAGGTGAGGGTAAATAGAGTACATGAAGTAGTGGGGTGCATGTTGGCTGTGTGGGAAGATGGCGCAAGAAATGTACGGTGGGGTAATCATGGAGTGAACTGATAGGCTTCTCTATAGTAATGTGGTTTCAGAGACTTCTTGAAGGACTGGGGAGAGTCTAATGTTGTGGGGGAGGGAGTTCCATAGCAAGGGGGCAGCTCAGGAGAAGTCCTGACGGTGAGATTTGGAGGCGTAGGTACGAGGAGACGCTAACATCAGATCATTAGCAGAGCAAAGTGGTCAGGACTGGATGTACCTGCTAATAAGGGAGGAGATTTAGACAGCAGCACGGTTATGGAGAGCTTTGTACGTAAGGGCCAATGTTTTGAATTGGATTCTATAGGAGACAGGAAGCCAGTGTAGAGGTTGACAAAGGGGCGAGGTGTGAGAGGTGTACTGTGCATGAAACATCCAGTCATTCACCCTCCTAAGTAAATCATGGTTATCACTCTTGTGTTTTACCAACCTCCTGTAACGTATAGCCTCCTTTAATGAATTCCTCCCCCAGACCAGCATTAATTCCGATCTGTCTTCCCCCTGGAGCAAGATCAAAGATTAACTTACCCACAAATCCTCTACGCAAAATGAAATAGGCTGACAAACACATAATTACTGCACCTGTTTATTACCATGGTGACAAGGTTTGGTTGTCTACCAAAAATATCTGATTTCAAGTACCTACTATGAAATTGGCTCCAAGTTTTATTAGTCCTTACAAAGTGATACATTGTACCAGCCTCTTTTTTTATGCACCGGACATGCCAAAGACCCCCAGAATACCCAACGTTTTCTATACATCTGTCTTGAAACCTCTGACATGCAATAGGTACGACAAATACAACAAGCCTTCTCTTATTGTTATGGCTAAGTGGAACATGAGGTGCAAGCTGTTTTAGACTCCTATAGGTACAAGGGGACCTTGCAGTACTTTGTCCATTGGTGGGAGTTGCAGACCTGGTGAATGATTGTGGTTGCCGGCTTCTAATGGAGATAGTAGGAGCCGTTGTTGGTGAAAAGGGAAGCCTTAGTATCACACTCTGTGACATCTGAGGAGGTCTGTGAAAAGTATCAGGGTTCTTCTCTTCTGCAATGAAGATTGTAGAAGTGTGGTGTGATGCCATCTAGCGAGGGGGCTGAATCTCAAACTGCCCTCCAGTATTGCCTCCTTGGCCGTATAATAATGACCCCCAAGGATTACATCATGTGGGAATCATCTGGCATTGGTCCAGGGTGCAGACCTCTGTGAACTCTGTCCATCATCTTCCATGCTGTTCTTGTGGTGGCTTCACCATCTTGGCAGAATCTTGCTGGCTTGCGGAACAAAAGGTGTTCAAAGTAGCGGAAGATGCCAGGTTGCCCGTTTGCAGCTTGATTGGTTACCATTCCAATCAGGAGCCTTGACCAGAGTATGGGGTGTCAGGATTGGCACCAGGCCATCATATAGATGGGAAAAGAGCAGTAGGGACTACAAGAGCTAGAGATAGGCTGCCCTTTTTTTCAGATTGCCAGAACACCCCCCTACTCTACTTCTTTTTAAGTCACAGTATTTAAGCCATATTTGATGAAGAGTCTTAAAAAAAATTCTCATGAAATTCTTCATCCATTGCCAATCACACAGCAGGCTGGCGTTTCTGCTAGACGTGCCCGGTTCGATTCGTAATGAATAGCAATTCGTCAGCCTATTTTACTGATTTGTATTTTGGAAGTACATCTGAAATACGAATCGGCAAAGCGGTATAAATGAAACGAATATAACAGCATATAACGAATCGATTCGGATCAATTCATTGTAAAATAAATCAATTTCATTATGATCTTTGTGGAATGATGTGAGGTGGAATGATTGATATATATTTAATACTGTATATAAGTAAAAAATTCTTGGTAAAATAAAAAGCAGTCAAATTAAATAATAACAATAACTTATAAATAGTTATATAATAATAAATTACATATAATTATAGATGATTGCTTATTCATTTCTTAATATAAAAGTATATAATAAAAAAATTACAACAGAATACATACAATAAAAAATTGTTGATTGCTTATGTTTAGTATATTATATGTTTCTTAAAAAATTCTGTCATTGGTGCAGCGAAATATCCTGTGTTACAGTTACAATTCTTTGTTAATATTGAGCAGCAGATTAATTTCTGGCTTCGGCATCGATCCGATTCGATTCAAAATAACAAAACGAAACAATAAAATAACCAATTTGGGTTTGCATGAAAATATTCTAAAACTAAAGGAGTAATTCAGAGAACACTGAAAGGTCACCAACATTTTGGTGTCCTCCTGTTCACCACACATCGGCGAGTTAAGTTCGCCAACCCTGCGTTGAATTCAGCATTCACCACAGGGTCCCCCGAAGTGCAGCGAATCGACCCACTGTATGCATCTTCAAAGTGCGGCAAAACCGCCTAATCGAAAAACCGTCAAAATGATCCTCAACCTGCCACAAAGCCATCGAAAGCATCCAACGATTTGCCGAACAGACTGCTGAATCAATCCGATAAAACCCGGACAGCTGCCGAACACAAGGGGGAAAAAAACCAACACAACTTTTAGGCTAGGGTCAGACGAACGCATTTTTCCCCGCGAACGTGAAAAAGTGCGGTCGAACGAACGTACGTATTTTTTCACGGAATGCGCGAAAGCGGTCATACGATGTGCATTTTCGTACGTTTTGTTTCACGGAGCTGGAAGAAGAGAGATATGATCAACCAAATCAATTGCAGAATGAATCAAATAAAAGGGAAAGGGTATAAAAAGGCATTTTGGGAATGGTGGCATTTTTCCAAGATGGATGCAGTCCAAGTGTTTCTTTTTGCTGCACTGGGATACCTGTACCTGAAGAAGAAAAGACAACGGTGAACATGGGTCCATCCAATCAACACTGCCAGACACACGCATGGCCACTTTGTGACACTGTACAGGCCACTGCGAGAGAGGGACCCCGTGAAGTTCTTCAACTACCTGCGGATGTCCATCCACACCTTTGATGAACTGTTGATGAAGGTGCGTGAGCCGCTGACCAAGAGGGACACCAACATGAGGGCTGCCATACCACCGGAGGAGATGCTGGTCCTCACTTTGCGGTAAGTACTATCAAACACCTGCATTCATGACATCGCTGCCAGTCATCAGACATGTGCTCGGTGTGCAGAGGCTCTATTGTAGGTCAGTAGTTATATGCCCACACACACACGCATGCATCACCTTCCAGAACACGTAACGAAAGAGTAATGACACTGACAACGATGTGAAACAAATAAAATATTTAGTCCTGAAATAATATGACAGAAGATAACAATAACATATTAAACACATATATTATTGCATGTCCAATGAAGGTAATAAAATAAAAATAGTAGAACAACATGAATAAACTGTGACAAACATAAACGAACAGACGATACACCTCACATGGTATGATACCGAGGAGCATCTGGGTCATGAGGACCGTGCATATGGCTGCGGTGGTACTCTGGCTCCGGGGGTGGCCCAGCAACAGGGGACATGGGTGGGCAGGTAGGCAACGCCTGGCAGTGGTGGGAATAACCATGGGGGTATTGTGGCACGACACCGTGATATACAGGTGCCTGTTGTGGATGGGACAGTATCTCATGTATCAGGTCCAGGCTTCGGCGGCGATAATCCACCTTCTGCGCTGGGGTCATCATGTTGAGCAGGGAGAGACATGAATTAAAAAAGGACATGTTCTCGGAATCAGCGACCATGCAGCGTGGATGTGTATGGTGCGCCTCCATGAATGCGACCATGGCCTGCTCGACATCAGCTGATGGTGGCTTCTTCCTCCTGGGAGCCGTACTGGTGCTGTCTGTGGGTGCTGTACCCGGCACCTGTTGGGACTCCACATCCTCCACCTGGGACTCCGCACCACCCTGCTCGACCTCCACCTGGCAGCTGCCAGATCCTGCGGGCTGCAGGTCTTGCCCTTGTGAGCTAGAGGTGGATGGCCGGTCAATACTGCTCACGGTCTTGCGCGGCTCCTGGCTCTTCCTCAGGAAGGACAGTTGGTCAGCATACAAATAGCTGCGCCTCTTCTTTGCACCAGCTCCAGAGCGAGCAGCTTCAGCCTCCTTTTTCAGGACCCGGGTATGATTGTCCCTCACCGTGCGCCATTTATTGATTGCTTCATGTGCTGCAAAACATGATGAGAGTGACATAAGGTTAGGTTTATATGATGTGATCATAACAGCTTCTTCTTTCATGTTCTAGGTATCTCGCTAGTGGATGCAGTTTGAAGGATCTGCATTACAACTTCCGCATTGGCAGATCGACAGCTGGTGAGATCGTCCGCAAGGTCTGCCAAACAATATGGGAAACCATGAAGGACCAATGTTTGCCAACACCCACAGGCGAGACATGGCTGGCAATTGCAGCAGGATTCTGGGAGAGAGCGAACTATCCAACTGCCTGGGAGCGGTAGACGGCAAACATGTCCGCATAGTGAAGCCACTGCACAGTGGCTCACTGTATCAAAATTATAAACATTATTTTTCAATTGGCCTACTGGCGGTGGCAGATGCCAACTATAATTTTGTGTATGTGGATGTCGGATCATACGGCAAGGACTCGGACTCAACACTGTTTCGGAACTCAACACTGTGGAATGAGATTGAGGGTGGGAACCTGAACATCCCCAGACCCGCACCTTTGCCTGGCAGCGACGTGTCAGTCCCCTATGCCTTCGTGGGTGACGAGGCATTCGGCCTATCCACACATCTCCTGCGGCCATACTCGGGGACACACCTGACTGTGAAGAAGCGGGTGTTTAATTACAGGCTGTCGCGGGCGAGACGGTATGTCGAGTGTAGCTTTGGCATACTGAGCAACAAGTGGAGGATTTTTCATCGGCCACTTGATGTAAATGTGGATTTCTGTGTGGATATAGTGAAATGCTGTTGCATCCTACATAACTATGTTCGTGCAAGGGATGGGGTTAATTTCGAGGATACCCTCACAGTAACGGGTCTGGATGAGTATGCTAACGATGACATAATACCTGTGAATAGACACACCAACAGGTTTCGCGATGCTCTGTCTAATTATTTCACTAGCAATGCAGGGCAGGTGCCATGGCAGATGGACATCATTTGACATGTGACACCTAGGCTTGTGCACCGATTATTTTTTCTGTTCGATTTTTCGGATGTTTAAAGTTTTCGATTCGGCTCGTTTCGAACAATCCCTGTTTTGATTCGATTCGGTTCGACTCGTTTTTCGGGGATATGTCATCGGAATATGGACCATTTTTCGTTTTTTTGTGTCACTTTGCTCGTTTTTTGGATCTACTTTTCGTGATTTCGGACATTTTTCGTTTTCGCAACGTCTGTTCTCGTTTCAAAGCAATAAATTTCGATTTGACACAATTCAAGTCCAATCGAATATTCGTACAATATTTAGTTTCGGCTCGGAAACATTTCGGATCTGACATTTTCGGATCGAAAAATTATCTGGGAATCGCCCGCATCAGAAAACACGAATTGGGAAAATGTCGTTTAAATTCCGAAATTCTGAAAGCCGAAACGCACATCCTTAGTGACAACGATAATTCGTTATGCCATTTTGTTTGATATTACATTCAAGTTCAATGCAATTGAATTCTATGCAATAAAATGATCATTTACTCACTCTGAAGCTTCTGCTCTTTATCAGACCACGTCTCGTACTCTGGGTACACCACCCTGGACACTGTGACCCATGCACTGGCCTTCTTCTGCCGGTCTTTGTAGCTGTCGCAGGCCGTGTCCCACAGCTCGGGATGCTCTGCCACTGCATTGATCAGCCTCTCCACGTCGATCTCAGTCCCAGCCATTGTCTAACGCAACTTGCAGCTACCCCCAGACAAGACAGAAAGTGTTTGGTCTGTGCACGTTATGTTGGCCGGACGTGTGCAGCGTCTGACGTCTCCCAATCACGCAAACGCGCCGCTAGCGGACGCAGCGCACTCTGTACGACCGTACTAGTGGTTTCACGTTCTCGACAAAATGCGTTCGTTTGCCACTTGCGTTGCACGGCCGGACTTTCGTGCGACCGTACTTCGTATATTGGCCGTCATTGCCCGTCATTTGCTGCTAGTGCGGCCGTAATTAAGTGTGCCAGAACGCACGTTTAAAGTGCGCTAGTCTGACCCTAGCCTCAGAAGGCGTTTAAAAAAAAACAACTGCATGAAAAAGACTGGAAATAATATATAATATCCTATGAATAACAATAAAAAAGTCTGGTACAGGAAAAAAAACAACACACTATTTAAATTTTTGTTTTAAAAAAAAAATAGCCGAACAAAATCCTAAAAAAATAAATTGAGACTTTTTGCTGCAAAGGAAAAGAATAAACAGCTGAATAAATATTTAAGAGAAACAGGGAATTTTTTTTTACATTGAAACCTATGGGAATCGCCTGCTTAAACCTGTTGATTGAAACCACGAAAATCAGGGCATTTCACTGACATTTTTCTGCTGTACAGCGTTCTCGGAATAGATTAACTCCTGAGAGGTCAGCGGAGTGACACCGGGAGCGGGGTGTGTGTTGCGGCTCCAGGTTTGAGGCCTAAAGAGACGTACGAGGAAGTGTTGCGTTTGAATTTTTTTTTATCATTTAGATTTTACCAAAGATGTCTGCCAAAACCACCAGCACAAATAACATTGCGCAGGCGCGGCGAACTGTTCAGCAGCTCAAAGTGGAGGCCTCTATAGAAAGAATAAAGGTGTCCAAAGCATCGGCCGACCTCATGCGCTACTGCGACGAACACGCCAAGAACGACCCGCTGCTCATCGGTATCCCCGCCTCGGAGAATCCCTTCAAGGATAAAAAGCCGTGCATTATATTGTAGGACCCCCTCCACTAGTGAACACCCATCCCTCTTTCGCCGACTCCCCACCCCTTCACGTCCGACACCGAACGGATCCTTACCGCGACTTTTATTAAGGGTTTCTTTTCACTACAGAGAAAAAGGAAAAAATACTTTATAACCTGATTCCTTTTTTTTTTTTTTTTTTTAAGTTCATATTCACGGGAACAGTCTTTTAGAAAAAAAGAACCAAAAAACTCATTACTGAGACGTGAGGCCGTTTAAATGTGTTTTTTTTCATCGTGCGGTATCTACTCATCCATTCGAAGTATTGTTAGTGATTTTGAATCGAGACCAAAGTTGCCTCTCCTCGGCCTCACAGCTTGACGTTGGCGCCCGATATTGGCTCAACACGATTAGGCAGCCATCATAGCGACTTTTTCCTGTTTGACTCCCAGACATTGTCTGTACCGGCAAAACCCATCTCGGCTTGTTTTGACCCTGTTGGTTTTAATGTGTATATTTCACGTTGGCGGCGAGCCGTATCTCGCTACAGAGCCGCACGACAGATTAACTTGCTGTGCAAGCGGACCGTGCAAGGTGCTGCTGCCACATACTAAGCGGTTCTAAAGGAGAGTCAGCATTTTCCGATCCACATCCATCCGTGGTATGTGGACCAGTGGTGGCTGACCTTGGCAGCCAAGAGCTGCGTTCCGTTTCTAAACGGCTGCACGTGCCAAGTTGGCAAGCCGCAACTGAACGCTGTGCTCAGCACTGCTAACTTGGCACTCGCAGCGGAAGATACTGTTGCTACAGAGTAACTGTGGCGTCAAGCTAAAAGCTGATTGGCTCCTCACCGGTAGAACCAGGAAGTCCGTACAGCTTTAACCCATGTTGCTGCACAGCCGTCCAGAAACACTGCTGCAGCTACTACTGTAACTGAACACACCTCATGTTTCAGAACCAACCTTGGTTCTGGCATCCTGGGACTTGTGGTTCTCAAAAATGTGGACCGCCTAAAATATCCTCCCCTGGGCAACACTGATAACACTGTAAAATATCCAGTATTTATGGGGGACCCGGGGCCACAGAAAGCTTTGCATCCTTGGCAGTGGAGAATGTACGCGTCCCCGTTGTTTTACGGGAGAGTGTTATGCCTGAAAAGTCTGTATTTGGTCCTGGAGCCTTTCTGTAAGGTCCTGGTGGATGGGGTTATACTGGTATGTAGCCAAAACCACTAGTAACCAGTTTTTTTTTATGAACACCATGGGCCTGGGTCATGTACGCATGTACGTTGATCCATATCTACTACCTGGAAGCACCATCACAACATGAATTTAACTTGTCCCATCAGACATCCGCGCTCGCCTCCCCTCGGCAATATGTTCAGGTTTGAGGTGGATAATGAATCTCTGGAGACGAGTCTCCGCGCCTGTATTTGTTTGGCCGCACAGGTCTGCAGTGTTCATTATTCTTATAGTATTCAATGTTTGCAGGTTTAAAACGCGTTGGTTTTGGGTGTATAAAGACGCGGCCTGGGAGAGGGGTCCCCTGGCGTCACATCCTCTTTGCATTCCGAAACAATGTACAATGTTACATAGTCTGTTCCGCGGATGTTGATTTTTTGCCGCCCGTGATCCATGTGTAACGCTCCAGTCCGTACCCGTTCACGACGTTCCGAAGGTCTTGAAATCTGGTTTCTCTGGAACGTTGTCCTTTGTTTTGTGTTTGGCACCAAAGAAATCAGACGCTCCCAAGTTTTATTGTCTGTTTTGTGTTTTGTTTTAAAGTGATGGATTCGTAGCCGACCCTGGACTCATCCAGCCTGATCACTACACGAGTCCGGGTTCTTGGAACGAGAGATTTGCTGGATATATGTTTGCTTTTTTAGTTTGATTTCAGCTGGTCTTGACACGGAATTGTCACCTTTTTAGGCTGGGGTCAGACAATGCATTTTTAACGTGCGTTTAGGTGCACTTAATCACGGCCGGGGTAGCAGCAAATGACGCGCAATGACGGCCAATATACGAAGTCCGGCCGCACAACGCAAGTGGAAAAAGTGTTTTGTCAAGAAAGCAGAACCGCTAGTACTGACGTACAGAGTGCGCTGCGTCCGCATAGCGGCGTGTGTGCGTGATTAGCAGCGTCTGACGTCTCCTAATGTCCGGCCAACATAACGTCCAGACGCAAAAAGTGTTTTATTGATGATCCGTACAAAATCACGCACGGAAATGTGCGTCGTCTGACCGTTTTCGCACATCCCGTGAAAAAAATGCGTTCGGACGCACTTTTTGACTGTCGCTGCGAATAATGCGTTCTATAACCCTAGCCTTATCCGGACAAGTGTTTTAGTATTGGAGTCGGCAGCCATGGCCGAACAAATGGTCTGCAACTAGATCTCCCATGATGCTCAGGTACTCGTTACACTGGCTGAGCCTCATGGGAATCGTGGTTCCAGGGCATTTGGAGGGTTAAGGTTGCTAGTAATTCAGTTTTAAGAGTTGGGGGGGGGGTGAATAAATAGGGCAGATAGGGTTTTTTTTTTTTTTTTTTTTTGTATATAAATTCACGTTTTAGCAATAAAATCTGCTGAATAACTGTTAATTACGATTCCTAGGAACCACATTGGTGCTGCGCCACATCTCCATCCATATTTTTAATTTTACGACTCCATCTTGAAATGTATTTTTTATTTTTTGGGGAGGGGTTTGTTTTGTTTTTTTTCCAAAAAAAGTATACTTTTAAACCAATGACTTGACAGAAGTATTTTATTAAGGAGTAAAATAAAGCCACATGATTGTAACGAAAAAAAAAAAAAAAAAAAAGATTAACTCCTTCGCTGTGGAGGACGCGCTCAGCACATCCAGCCACGCGGGGACATGGCTGTGGAGGACGCGCTCAGCGCGTCCTGTCATTGCAGCAGCGATCGGTCGGGATTCCGGTTACATCTTGGATGTCAGCTCAGCCTCCGAGACCCCGGCCGCACAAATAGCGTCATTGCACTGGGCGCGATGACGTCAATTCCAGTCAACCCCCCGCCAGTGCAGGGAAGGTGCCTGAAGGGGAGGTCCTTTGGACCCGTCTCCCTCCCCGTCTGCTTGGCGCAGAAAAAAAAGCATGCACTGCTTTGAAGGGCACAGCCTGCCCTTCCAAGCGGTGGCTGCCTTTAACCCCTTAGGGGCTGGATCGTGATTCGGCGCCAAGAGGCGCCGGATCCCGGTCTTCTCCCGGAGGTGGCCGACATCTTGGATGTCGGCCAAGCCTCTGGGATCTCCCTCCACCTACTGGCGTCATTGTGCATGGACGTGATGAAGTCAGTTCGGAGTTAACCCCTAGCTGCCACCTATGGTGGAGATAGGGGGTTCCAATGAAATCCCTATCTCCAGATCCATAGCAGCTTGGGGTTAATATTTGGTATCATTGGAACCGCTAGAGCATGGCCTTTTCAATGATACCAAATGACCATGTTAAATGTAAAGAAAAAAAGAAGAAAATATAAATCAAAAAATAAAAAAAAACAAAGTAAAAATTATTTTTTTTACATTTTTTTGTTTTATTAAGGCAGCAATATTGTTCCTATTTCAATTACAATGTGAACAATAATGCTGCACCAAAAAGTTTTTCTATGGGGGCGTTTGCTAAAAATCACATCATTTCCCCCTCAAAAAAATTTAACGAGTCCCCATTTCTATTTTTTTTTAACAAGCGCACCCCATAGAAAATATAACCGCAAATGCTTGCATGATAAAATGAGAAAAAAACACTTTACATGCTGTAAATGATTGAAAATACATGTTTTATTGCATTTTTTTGTTATAATATTCTGGCAGGACATGACGTATACATATAATAATGATATATTATGAATCTGCTGAGTCTGACGGAAAGAACGATATATAATATGTCTGGGTCGTATAATAAAATGTGGCTTCAGGGGCGTGGCCGGGGCATCCAGGAAGATGGCCGCTTGATCGGTGAGCTCCGCTGAGCGCGCTGTGTTTACCCCTTTTCCGCTGCACCTCCGCACCCATAGATAAAGCCAGGAAGCCCCCACTCACTCCTGGCCCCCCAGAGCTTGCTGGAAATCCGCAGACAGGGTCCATCAGGCCGTTTTTGGCCCCCCTTTCGACCGCTGAAAACGCTGACCCGGAATCCAAGATGGCCGCCGCCGCATGCTCCTCGGCCTCCAGCTCTCCAACGCACTCGGTGAGTGTTTGGGACCCCCCAAATGACCTCCGCCAGCTCTTACAATATCTCCCCAGTAAAGAGGACTTAGCCATTGCCACCACTGAACTGGGAGCTTCCCTCCTCTCAGAAATCCGCGCGCTGCGCACAGATCTTGGCGGTATTCAAACCAGGCTGCAGCACGTGGAGGTGACGCAGGAGCAACAGTCTGACACGATAGTGGCCCACTCCGCTGCAATAACCACGCAGCGCTCGGCCCTACAAATGATGGCTCGCCACTTAGAAGATGTAGAGAACAGAAACCGCCGGAATAACATCAGGGTTTGAGGCCTCTCGGAGATAGAAAACACGCAGGAGGAATTAAAATGCACCCTCACCACTTTATTTAACGAAGTTTTGGAACGGGACCCGGCCACGGTTATCGAAATGGAACGCTATCACAGAGCACTGAGACCGAAGGGCCCACCTGACGCTCCCCCACGTGATGTGATTTGCTGCCTTTTACGCTACCCGCTGAAAGACTCCATACTGGCAGCGACCCGAGGTTCTCGCACCATTGATTTTGCGGGGGCTAAGATTTCGCTATTTCAGGATCTCTCACCCGCCACCTTGCAGTCCAGACGAATGCTACGTCCGCTCACGGCTGCCTTGCAGGACATGAAACTTCAATATAAGTGGCTATTTCCATTTGGCCTCCAAGTCCGCACACCATCGGGACCTCTCAGCCTTCGCAGCGAGCTGGACCTCCCGCTGTTTCTGGAGGAACTCTCTCTTCCACCGGACACGCTTCCGGCTTGGCCAGACCTGGCACTGTTATATATGCCGCCAGAACAGGCCCCAACACGCCCGCGAAGATCCCGCCGCAGACGCCGTTCCTCCTCCTCGCAGGCACCGGTGAATTGAATGGGCTTCCATTGGCTCCGTCTACGTTGTCCTGGGACCTCTGGACCTCTCCTTATGATGCGGAAGCCGCCCTTAGCTGACACCGGCACCTACCCGGTTTGAAGACCTTGACAACGTCAGTATCCTTTTTATATGCTCCTTGGCCTGAGAGGCCCTCTTATGATATGTCGTCGGGCCTGTGGTGCGCTTGGTCGCCTAAGCCTCCTCCCCGGCTGACTTGTGTAATGTGGCTGGAGGCGAGGTTCCTTTTCACCCTTGAACCTACCCTAGCCTGCCCTTACCGTTTACGGCCTAACACACTGCAAGACTCCATGCGCCTCAGGGGCGGCCTGTGCGAACTGTTATTTTTCTTTTTTCTTCTTCTCCTGAGTACACCCGTGTACCCATCCGAACGGGGGGCTGCGCGTTCAGCGCCTCCTGCGTGATTTTTGACTTTTCTTTTTGAACTTTTTGAGAACAAAAGTTTTTACTTATTTTATTCCGCTGCTTTCTTAAATATCTGTTGCTAAATTGCACTCTCAATTTATTGTTATATTACTTGATTTTCACTGTTGACTGTCCCGCGCCGGGTACCCCCCACGAGTCAGTGCCTACACAGTGTGCTGGTGGTGTACGCACCCCCCTCTGTGACCTGAGACTCCCCCGCGCCCACTCGGCGACGTGGTGAATTGTCTCTTTAGGCACATGCTCCTTGTGTATATAGTTGTACCATTGTAATTGGTTATCTGTCTTTGTTCCCCTGTACCTGGTTTGCCCTACTGGGCGCTCCCCCATATCCCCTTCTCAGTCCTTTCATATTTTTATCCTTCTCACGATTATACCATGGCCACCGTCCCCCGCACTCTTAAAGTCCTCTCCATTAACGCAAAAGGCCTGAACATACCCGAAAAGCGCCATGCGGCCCTCAGGGAATTTACATCACTTCACGCGGATGTAGTATTAGTGCAGGAAACCCACTTTCCACAGGCCCGGCCTCCCTCTTTCAAAAGCCATAAATATTCTACAGGTTATTTTAGCAATGCCACTGCTGGTAAAGTTTGTGGAACGGCGGTGTTGTTTTCTCGCTCCATCCCATTTAGCAACTCGACCTCCTTGTTAGATCCCGCTGGTCGCTACACGTTTGTGAAGGGCCAAATTGGTGCGCAATGGTACACTTTCGTCTCCATATACCTCCCGAATCGACAGCAACACTCCGCCATTCGTTCTATACTTCGTCGCCTGCAGGATTTCCAGGAGGGTATCTTAGTGGTGGGAGGTGACCTCAACCTGCCGCTTGACGCTCGCCTGGATACCTCTAGAGGTGTCACTAGCACCCCACACTCCGTCCTCCGCCGCACTCGACTTGCGCTACAATCCCTGAGATTGATGGACTGCTGGCGCTCGCTCTTCCCCTCCACACGAGACTACACGTATTATAGCGCTCCGCATCAGCTCTACACACGCCTTGACTATATCTTTCTCCCTTTTGGTAGTATGCACCTTTTGGAATCTGCCACCATTGGCCCCATGACCTGGTCGGATCACTGCCCGGTCCTGATCACGCTCTCCTCCCCTCTCGCCCGCCCTAGGGAGAAACTCTGGCGCCTCAATGAATCCCTTCTCACCGACCCCCAGATTAAAGAAGGCCTCCACAACGCACTACATAACTATTTTACGGAGAATGACACACCCGACTGTTCCCCGCAGATTATTTGGGAGACGCATAAGGCTGTCATCAGGGGATACCTTATACAACAGGGCGCGCGGCGTAAGAGAGAGCGCACCGAACAGCAGGAATCCCTATTGCAGCGCATTGCGGCCCTGGAACGATCCCATAAACTGCACTCTGACGACGACGTCTACGCCGAACTGCTGGACCTTAGGTCACAGCTCCGTTCACTCTTTAATAACAGGGCTCAGAAGGCCTTCCTGACGGTACGTAAAACCTTCCATGAACACGGAAATAAATGCGGCAGACTCTTAGCTAATGCCCTCCGAACCCACCGACAGGCACTGTATGTCACCCATCTTCGCACCCCCCAGGGTAACACTGTTACCCTCCCGAAAGATATGCTTGGCCTCTTTCGTGACTATTTTACCTCGCTATATGGCATCACCCCGACTCCCACCCAAACGGCCCCTGACGCCACCCAGCGCTTCCTTCGCACTCACTTACGCTCAAAACTGACGCCGCACATGAGGTCCTCTATTGAAGGTCCAATCACTGCGGAGGAACTGCATGAAGCGATCAAGCGAACGCCAGTGGGTAAGACCCCGGGGCCTGATGGTTTTACCCTTAAATACTATAAAACGTGCGAAAAGCTCCTCTCTCGCGCCTGGTTGGCTGCTTTTAACGGACTGACTGACCCTGCATCCCATATTGCCCCACAAACACTCTCTGCCACCATCACATTAATCCCTAAACCTGATAAAGATCACGCCCTGTGTGCCAATTATAGACCAATTTCCCTCCTGAATCAGGATGTAAAACTTTTTGCTAAGGTACTTGCTCTGCGAATTGCAAACCATATGAGACACCTGATCCACCCTGACCAGACGGGATTTATCCCAGGGAGGGAGGGGCGAGATAATACTACGCTGGCCATTAACTTGATTCATGCTGTTCAGAGAACTGGCACCGGTCCGACCCTGCTCCTCTCCACCGACGCTGAGAAGGCGTTTGATAGGGTACACTGGCCTTTTTTATTCCAGACTCTACAGCATATGGGATTTGGCCCCAACGCCCTGCGCTGGATAACCGCCTTATATGACTCACCTATCGCTCGCATTAATCTAAATGGCTCCTTGTCCTCCCCCTTCACCATTAAAAACGGCACCCGACAGGGTTGCCCTCTCTCCCCTCTTTTATTTGCATTATCTCTGGAACCCCTCCTTCAAGCTGTCAGGGCCAACCCCTCTATCCATGGTATCTGTGTTGGACGCCACACACATAAGGTGGCGGCGTATGCAGATGATCTGCTATTTTTTGTACAGCAGCCCCAGATCTCCTTGCCCTCCCTCATTGAACTACTACGCGAATATGGCTCGCTCAGTAATTACAAAATTAATATGTCAAAATCGGAAATCCTGAACATTTCAATACCTGCTCCCCTTAGCACACACATTCAATCCACATTCCCCTTTCGATGGTGTAATACCTCCCTTAAATACCTCGGAGTCCACCTCACCCCAGCGGTATCAGATCTTTATGCCACAAATTTTGTCCCCCTGCTTCGGGTCCTGGAAAAAGACCTTACTCGATGGGCCATCCCACACATCACGTGGTTTGGTCGCATAAATGTCCTTAAAATGAACGTTCTTCCAAGAGTCCTTTATTTATTGCAGACCCTGCCGATACATGTCCCACCTGCCTTCTTCCGCTCCTTGCAGTCTCTCTTCATTAGATATGTATGGGCCGGGAGTAAACCGAGACTGAGCGTGACGCTGCTGACAGCCCCTCGCTCTCGTGGAGGTCTAGCTCTGCCACATCTGCAGCGCTATTACCAGGCTGTTCATCTTCTGCGACTGGTGGAGTGGAGCTTGGGTACCTCTGGTAAACAATGGGTGGCGTTGGAGCATGAACTGGCCGGCCGCTCGCTAACCTCCCTACCTTGGCTTTTAGGCACCGCTGCCCTTACTGACATCCCCACACACCCGACAGTTTCGGTCACACTGGCCATCTGGCGTCGGCTACAGAGGTCCACGCAGTTGGCCCCCTGGCCCTCTCCGCTTCTCCCTCTCAATCATTTACCGGCCTTCTCGCCACGACTGCTACCTCTCCCTGACGCGGCTCTGCCACGAAATCCCCTACCTGGCCTTTACATAGATGGGGACCGACCTAAAGCCCCGAAGGACGTACCGTTGGCCCACCCCGACTCCTTTCTTACGACATTCCATATGCACTGCCTCATAACCTGTCTCCGCTCCCTGGCCCCATTAGAAAAATACACTCGCCCACTGACCGCATTTGAACAAGTGATCACCCGTAAGACTCTTCCCCAACACGGCATATCGACTCTGTACGGTGTACTGCAAAACCTCTCCCCCTCCACACCCTCATACGTTGCGAAATGGGAGACTGAACTCCACCAAACATTCACAGAGGAAGAGTGGAGTCAAATGTTTGCGCTTCGATGTTTGCGCTTACCCGGTGTTCCATTGCTACTCGTACACAAGAAACGGCTTACATGCTGCTGTCGCGATGGTACAGGGCGCCCACCACTATTGCTACATATTCGGTCACGGCAGATGCCTCCTGCTGGAGGTGCGGATCACAGCGCGCTGACCTCTTGCATGTATGGTGGTCCTGCCCAGTGTTGCAACCCTTCTGGACACTGGTTCACGATGCCATTAGCAACATCTCTGACACTCCACCTTCCTATACACCAGCGGCCATGCTGCTCCACCACACACCGCTACCTGTGAACACCTACAGAAACTCTCTTGATATTCGTCTACTGAACGCCGCCAAAGCGGTAGTACCCAGGCACTGGAAATCTCCGATAGCCCCCACTTTCCGAGAATGGCTAGACGAAGTTCAACGTATAAGAGATGTGGAGGATCTGATGCACCAATCCTCCGGCACCTCTGCCAAACACCTGAGGCGTTGGTTTTACTGGTCTACGCCAGCCTG
This sequence comes from Leptobrachium leishanense, assembly GCA_009667805.1. Taxonomy (NCBI): domain Eukaryota; kingdom Metazoa; phylum Chordata; class Amphibia; order Anura; family Megophryidae; genus Leptobrachium; species Leptobrachium leishanense. The sequence continues at coordinate 125,246,817 of CM019071.1, forward strand.
CTCCCCACCTCGCAACTCTGTAGATCTCTCTTGACTGCAATTGGATAACAAATGATTGGCCAAACCCCTTAGCCCCCACCTTTCTCTTTTATTCCCTTTTCACAGGTTGTATCCCTACCCCCCTCTTTTTCTTTTTTCTTTTTTTGCTTGAATTTGTATTATCTGTATTCATATATGATGTTCACTGAGACGCCGTATCGAAAATACGCACTTTATTATCTGATACTTACGCCCCAAATAATTTGCAACTGTTTGAATATGTGGCAATGCACTTAATGTCAAGTGATGTATGTTTTCAAATAACTTAATAAAACCTTTATTACAAATCGCGTTTAAACATGACGAGCGAAACCGGTAAAAATGAGCTCAGCACAGAGGGGCGAAATGGCTCAGCAGCAAAAGGGTTAACTATTACTTCTCTATGGGGAATTTCACTGCCGCCGAATTGCGCCGTATTTCGCTGGCAATTCGTCAGTATTTGGCGAACTGCCTGCTTTTTGAGTAGCCGAATGGCCACAAAATTGCACCGTAGGAGAAATTCACCGTTCGGTGCAATTCCGTGGCAGTTCGGTATTCTTTAAATAACCCTTTATCTGATGTTTTTTGCTTTGCACATCCGTAGTGAATGTGAGTGAATGAATACAAACAAGTATTCGCTTGTATGTAAGTAGTGGATGCATGGAATAGCATTCCGGCATGGGTGGCAGCGCTCAATAAATGTAGATATGTCGGGAATGTAAATCAAGAATCAAAGGGCAGAGTAGTTTAAAAGTAAAAGGACATGCAGCCCTCCTTCCCTCCTTCTTCAGCTGTCAGAATGTAACTCTATATCTGCTTAGGTTGTGGCTTTTTCTATACACGGAAACTAAAAAAAAAAAATTATGAGTTTTTTTCATTCTTAAGTATTTACCACTATGAAGACACCGCGGATAATATGAGTGTTTTATTCTGTTAATAAGGAATTTAAAAAATAATTATGTTGGGGGGCGTGGCCAGCGGCAAGCGGGAGCGGACGTGGTTTGGTGGAGCTCCGCATGTCTCGTTCGCTTCAGGATCCCCAGCTGACTCTTCCTGTGGAATTTATATATTTAAGGGTACCTGTGCTGCTGGCTACCGGTACTGAGCCGTCCGGAGCCCGTTCAGCCCCCCCCTCTGGACCTGAGACCACTCTGAAGTCGCCGTCTCGTGCGGCGCGGCCCATTTCCGGGTTCGTATGAGCGCCAGCCTTGCCGATCTGACCGTTATGCCCCGGACTGAGCTACAGCTGCGGACTGGGGGGATGAAGGGCCCTCATCTCCCGGTCGATCTGGATGATCATCCGGGAGCGACGGATGGTGAGGCAGGATGGTGGGGGGATGGACCCCCCCCCACATGCTGGAATTGGAGGAGCCGTGGTTCTGGGCATGGAGGCTTGCCTGCAAATTCTGACGGGGGAACCTGAGGATGCCCCACTTACTAAAGGGGTATGGCGACGGATGATGACAGCGTTGAGGTGCTGCCGGGACACGGTTGCCCCGAGGTTGGATGTTCGGCCCTTGGAAGTGGAACCACCGCCGACAGATCTTACTGAGCCGAGCACGTCTGCTATTTGGGGCCTACATACCAGGAAAGTGTCTGCGGAGGCTGAGGTACCCCTTGCTGCCGTGGAAAGGTGCCTGGAGCTGGAGGCGGCAAACCCTGTGGCGGCCAAGTCATCAGTGTCCCCTAGACGCAGCTTGGGGCCCGCTGGGGGACCCCTGCGAGCTGTCTATGGCCCCCTACAGGACTGCCGAGATGTTTGTGTCCAGTCCCATATCTTTCTTTATGATGTGCTTGGGCACCCCGGAGAACGTGGCGAGGTTCGGTCTGAGCTTGCCCCATTCCCCATTCTGGACACAGGCTGACCTTCTCTCTCCTGCATGCCCTCCATTCTTATAATTTGACATGCTCCCATTGTGGTTCCCCCCCCCTGCATCCAGAGCCGCTTTTTGAAGGTTTTCTGATCCTGCTGAGACTCCCCTATTTTTCGGAAGAATTTCTGCTGTTTATTACTCCCCCCCCAGTTTTTAGATGCTCTGCAACTTTTTTCTGAGTCCCGTCCCCCCCCTCCTTATTTTATGAGTCTATTGTCTGGTCCTGCGAGGTAAACATTGCTGGTCGGCATGTGACCATTTCGTATTTTGCAAAATAAAAATTTTAATTTAGAAAAAAAATTAAATTATGTGAACATGTCAAGATATCTCTCTCCATATATACAGTATATATCTGTCCTCCACCACAACTCTTGTAGATACTGACTTGCCCTACGGGTCCCAAGCATCCTCTGCAACTGGTCATCATGCCTAGCTCCTGCTGATGAGGGTCAAACAAAGTCAAAACAGCGATGTCCTAGGAGTGGTTTTGACCAGTTGCATAACCTTATCTCTGCTAGAAAGCCACAGGGTGTCATAGCATTGATTTTAGGGTTCTGTGTAATAACAGATCCAGGATGCAGAAAAGTGAGACAGGGGTCATTTGCATATTCTACCCAGAATTCCTTGCTGCATATGGGGAATGTGGCACAGGAGCTCTGGGATGCAATTCACCGAATTGCTGTGATGTGCAAGTGGCTTCTGCAATAATAAACACTAATATATATATATGTATATGTATATATATATATAATATATATATATATATATATATATATAGTTAGAACACAATGTCCCTGCAACTACCTTGTAAGTCGACTTGAACAACTCGAAGACTGTAACGGTGCTTGCTCAAAAAGTTGCATAGAATCCACGAATGGAGCCGCACACGTGTAAATAAAATAACAAATTTATTAAGCACTTCGATGCGGAGGACATGCTCAGCGCGTCCTCCGCATGGCTCCTGCTGTGCTGAGGACGCGCTGAGCGCGTCCTCCCTTTGGGGTCAGCGTTCGGCCGGTTTCTGGCCGATCGCTGGCCCCCCCGGTGCGGGCTGACATCCTCGATGTCAGCCCAGCATCCGGAACCACCGCCGGTGAAATTAGGTGTCATCGCGGCAGCGCGATGACACCTAATTCAGGCGTACCCCCCCGCATGTGCGGAGGAGGCGCCTGAAAGGGAGGGGGGGAGGTCCTTCGGACCTCTCTCCCTCCCGATCGGCGGCGTTGCGGGGGTTAACCCAGGCACCATTTGGAAGGGCACAGTCTGCCCTTCCAAATGGTACCTGGCATTAACCCCTGGGGAGCTGGATCACGAATCGGCGCTGAAAAGCGCCGGTTCGCGATCCTTTCCCGGAGCTGGCCGACATCTTGGATGTCGGCCAAGCCTCTGGGAACTCCCCCTGAGGACTGGCGTCATCGTGCATAGCACGATGACGCCAGTCCTGGAGTTAACCCCTAACTGCCACCAACGGTGTAGATAGGGAGTTACAATGAACCCCCTATCTCCCGATCCGTGGCAGCTAGGGGTTAACGTTTGGTATTGTTGGATCGGCCAGAGCATGGCCGTTCCAACGATACCAAACTCGAATGTGAAAAAAGTTTGTAAAAAAAAAAAAATATATATATATATATATATTTAACCACTTCGATGCTGAGGACGCGCTCAGCGCGTCCTCAGCATTCCCGCTGGTATGCGGAGGACGCGCTGAGCGCGTCCTCCCATTGGGGTCAGCGTTCGGCCAGGTTCCGGCCGATCGCTGGCCCCTCCGGTGCGGGCTGACATCCTGGATGTCAGCCCGGCATCCGGAACAGCAGCCGCCGGAATTTGGTGTCATCGCGGCAGCGCGATGACACCAAATTCAGGCTCCCCCCCCGCATGTGCGGAGGAGGCGCCTGAAAGGGAGGGGGGGAGGTCCTTCGGACCTCTCTCCCTCCCGATCGGCGGCTCTGCGGGGGTTAATCTTGGATGTCGGCCAAGCCTCCGGGAACTCCCCCTGAGGACTGTCCTAGAGTTAACCCTTAACTGCCACCAACGGTGGAGATAGGGAGTTCCAATGAACTCCCTATCTCCCGATCCGTGGCAGTTGGGGGTTAAATTTTGGTATGGTTGGATCGGCCAGAGCATGGCCGTTCCAACGATACCAAACATGAAAGTGAAAAAAGTTGTAAAAAATTAAAAAAAAAATTATAAAAAAAAATAAACACTTTTTTTTTTTTTTTTGGTTTGTTAGTGTAGCAATATTGTTCCCATTTCAATTATAATGTGAACAATGATTGTAAATTATTGAAAATACATATTTTATTGCATTTTTTGTTATAATATACAGACATGACATAACGTATACATATAATAATGACATATTATGAATCTACCGAGTCTGACGGAAAGAACGATATATAATATGTCTGGGTCATATACTAAAATAAGCCTTCAAAACACGTTTAAACATGATGCGCAAAACAGGTAAATATGACCTCAGCACAGGGGCGGGAAAAGCCTCAGCAGCGAAAGGGTTAAAACAAAAATTATAAAAAAAAAATAAACACTTTTTTTTTCTTTTTTTTTGTTTGTTAATGCAGCAATATTGTTCCCATTTCAATTATAATGTGAACAATGATGCTGCACTAACGATTTTTGTATGCGGTGCGTTTGTTAAAAATCGTGTAATTTTCCCCAAAAAAAAATGTAACGAGACCCCATCTCTAATTTTTTTAATAAGCGCACCCCATACAAAATATAACCGCAATTGCTCGCATGTTAAAATGTGGAGAAAAAACACTTTACACGCTGTAAATTATTGAAAATTCATATTTTATTGCATTTTTTGTTATAATATACAGACAGGTCATGACGTATACATATAATAATGACATATTATTAATCTGCCGAGTCTGACGGAAAGAACGATATATAATATGTCTGGGTCATATACTAAAATAAGCCTTCAAAACGCGTTTAAACATGATGAGCAAAACCAGTAAAAATGACCTCAGCACAGGGGCGGGAAAAGCCTCAGCAGCGAAAGGGTTAAATCTTATAAAATTGACCGACGTTTCGGCTCATGTGTGAGCCATTCTCAACCTTGAGAATGGCTCACACATGAGCCGAAACGTCGGTCAATTTTATAAGATTTAATAAATTTGTTATTTTATTGTGTGTGCGACTCCATTCGTGGATTCTATATATATATATATCTATAAGGATTGTAGTGGAGGACAAAAAGTGAGATAAAAGGCCTCGACACTATAATCAGTGTGTTTATTATTGCAGAAGCCACTTGCACATCACAGCAATTTGATGACTTGCATCCCAGAGCTCCTGTGCCACATTCCCCATATGCAGCAAGGAATTCTGGGTAGGATATGCAAATGACATCTGTCTCACTTTTATACATCCTGGGTCTGTTATTACACAGAACCCTAAAATCAATGCTATGCCACACTGTGGCTTTCTAGCAGAGATATGGTTATGCAACTGGTCAAAGCCACTCCTATATATTTATATATATATATATAAAAAACACAGAGGCATGCAGGGGCTGCTAAGAGGTTTATTCAGAAAGCACCGAAATTTCATTGGAATTTCAGTGCTTTCTCGTTCGGCGCACTTTGGTACACTTCGACGATTCCAGTTTGCCGACCCTGTGGTGAATTCACTATTCACTGCAGGGTCCCATAAGTGCGCTGAAGAGCACCGAACTGACTGCCGAATGCCGTCGAACTGCAAAAAAAAAGACAAACAAACAACGGATCTCTGCTATTCTTTAAAAGGTGTTTAAAACAATAAAAATGCATGAAGATGTGAGGAAATAATTAAAAATGGTCCTATAAAAAAAAAGGTCTATTACAGAAATTTAAAAAAGCCTTTAAAAAAAGTTGGGAATCAAAAATTTCGCTTAATTCCCCCCCCCTAAATAAATAAATAAATAGACTTTTTGCTGAAAATGAAAAGAATAAATGGCTGAATTAAAAATAATGTAAACGATAATATTTTTTTAACATTGAATCCTATGGGATTAGCCTGTTTAAACCTGTTCTACTGGAAGGCTGTTCCATGTATCCACCACCCTCTCAGTAAAATAATGCTTCCTGATGTTACTTTTAAACCTTTGCCCCTCTAATCTAAGACTATGTCCTCTTGTTTTGCTACTTTGTTTCCTTTTACTGTGAGTTTTATTGCTGTGGAACTCGGATACATTCATACACACCGCACATTACTGTGAGTTTTATTGCTGTGGAACTCTGTGATACGCTCATACACAATGCACATTACTGTGAGTTTTATTGTTGTGGACAGGGGCGGACTGATCCATCAGGCACTCGGGCAACGCCCGAGGGCCCGCGGGTTGAGTGGGGCCCAGATTCCATGCTGGATTCTCGGGCTGCAATCCGATCCCATTCAGATTGCAGGCGGTTCAGCAGTTTACGGCAGCAGGGGGTGCCCAGTCCGGAATACCCTGAGTGTCTGCGTTGAAGAAAGGACAGGTGGCTGCGTGCATGCAGGTCACGCGATCCGGCCAGTCAGGTGGTACTGAGTCTCAGTACCACCTGATTGTCTGGACCACGTGACCTGCACGCATGCACGCAGCCGCCGGCCCTTTCTTCAACACAGACTCTCATGCTATTCCGGACTGGGCACCCCCTGGCAGGGAATCAAAGCCACGGTGCAGCCTCTGGGGCACCCCACTGCTGCCCAGATGGCTCTGCGCACAGCAGACTGGAGGGACCCCATGCTGTCTCCAGGCTCCCCATACCAGTCAGAGAAACATAGAAACATAGAAAAATGTCGGCAGATAAGAACATTTCGGCCCATCTAGTCTGCCCAATTACATGGATACTTTACCTGGATTTATCTTTTGTTTAGGATAGCCTTATGCCTATCCCATGCCTGCTTAAATTCAATTACTGTTTTGGCCTCTACCACTTCTACTGGAAGACTGTTCCATGTATCCACCACCCTCTCAGTAAAATAATGCTTCCTGTTGTTACTTTTAAACCTTTGCCCCTCTAATCTAAGACTATGTCCTCTTGTTTTGCTATTTTGTTTCCTTTTAAATATACTCCCTTCCTCTACCTTGTGGATTCCCTTTACGTATTTAAATGTTTCTATCATATCTCCTCTGTCTCGTCTTTTTTCCAAGCTGTACATGTTAAGATCATTAAGCCTTTCCTGGTAACTTTTCTCCTTCAGGCCGTACACCATTTTAGTAGCCCTTCTCTGAACTCTCTCTAAGATGTCTATATCCTTCTGGAGATACGGTCTCCAGTACTGCACACAGTACTCCAAGTGAGGTCTCACCAGTGCTATGTACAGTGGCATGAGCACTTCCCTTTTCCTACTGCTAATACCTCTCCCTACACAACCAAGCATTCTGCCAGCATTTCCTGCTGCTCTATTACATTGACTACTTACCCTTAGATCCTCTGAAATAATGACCCCTAAATCCCAACCCTCAGATGTTGAGGTTAGGACTGTATCAAATATTCTATATTCAGCCCTTAGGTTTTTACGTCCCAGGTGCATTATCTTGCACTTATCCACATTAAAACTCAATTGACACAACTCCGACCATTTTTTTACTTTACCTAAATCATTTGTCATTTGGCTGATCCCTCCAGGAACGTCAACCCTGTTGCAAATCTTTGTGCCATCAGCAAAAATACATACTTTTCCATTAATACCTTCTGCAATATCACTAATAAAAATATTAAAGAGAATGGGTCCAAGTACTGACCCCTGAGGTACCCCACTGGTAACAAGACCTTGCGCCGAATAAACTCCATTTACCACAACCCTCTGTTGCCTGTCACTCAGCCACTGCCTAATCCATTCAACAATTTTGGAATCCAAGCTCAAAGATTGCAATTTATTGATAAGCCTTCTATGCGGAACAGTATCAAAAGCCTTACTGAAATCTAAATAAGCAATGTCTACTGCACCACCTGTGTCTATTATTTTTGTTACCCAATCAAAAAAATCAATAAGATTAGTTTGGCATGATCTCCCTGAGGTAAACCCATGTTGTTTCTGGTCCTGTAATCTATGTGTTTTTAGATGTTCAACAATCCTTTCTTTTAACATGGTTTCCATTAATTTCCCCACTACTGACGTAAGACTAACTGGCCTATAGTTCCCCGATTCCTCCCTACTACCCTTCTTGTAAATGGGCACAACATTTGCTAATTTCCAGTCTTCTGGGACGACTCCCATTAACAAGGATTGGTTAAATAAATCTGTTAACGGTTTTGCTATTACATCACTGAGCTCTTTTAATAATTTAGGGTGGATCCCATCAGGCCCCATTGACTTATTTGTCTTTACTTTAGACAGCTGCTGTAGAACCTCCTCCTCTGTAAACTCATATGTAAATGTCTCTTTAGGGTTTCCTCCTAACTGAGGTCCATTTCCTTCCTTTTCTTCTGCAAAGACTGAACAAAAATATTCATTGAGGCAGTCAGCGAGACTTTTATCCTCTTCTACATACCGTGTGGGAGTGGGAGTCTGCACACAGCCTCACCACGGACGGAAGCCGGTAAATATATAATAAATAATTGCTGTGTGTTCAAATTTACTGCTTATGAGAGTTTTATTGCTGTGGATTCTGATACGCTCACACACACCGCACATTGCTTGGAGTTTTATTGCTGTTGATTCTGATACGCTCGCACGTAAACACCGCACATTTCTGGGAGTTTTATTGCTTTGGATTCTGATACACTCACACACACTGCACATTGCTGGGAGGTTTATTGCTGTGGATTTTGATATGCTCACACACACCGAACGTTGCTGGGACATTCATCGCTGTGGATTCTGATTCGCTCACACACACCGCATATTTCTGGGAGTTTTATTGCGGTGGATTCCGATATGCTCACACACACCTCACATTGCTGGGAGTTTTATTGCTGTGGATTCTGTGATACACACTGCATATTACTGTGAGTTTTATTGCTCTGGCGCTCTGGGATACGCTCATACACAATGCACATTACTATGAGTTTTATTGCTACATACCCCAGGGTGTAGGGGATATATGGTTATGTATGTAAACGTATGGCTGTGTGTGTAAATGCATGTATTTGTCTTTAAACAGGCTGCTGTGCATACAATTCTGCACCTGTGTCCTTGTCGCAGTCCGGCGTTGCCCCCTTGCCCTGCAACCAAAAGGATGGTATTGCTCCTAGAATCGCCACATTATTTGCTGCCTGCACTCCAAAAGTAAGAATAACAGCGGGCGTCTTGGCAGCATCGTGAGGTATGCCCCTGGGTGCACCGGTTCTGTGGAATGACTTACCTCGCCCTATCAAAATCTACCCTGACCTACAGACCTTCAAGAAATCCCTCAAAACCCATCTCTTCAGATTAGCGTACCGCATCACTCCTGCAACTCATCCCTCTGCTCCCCTACTCAGACATGATTGAAGCTGCTTCTGTGATCCCATCATTCCCAAACCAATGGCACTCATTGATCCTGCTATCTAGTAAAATTCCTCTTGTCTTCTTCAACCCCAATCCCTCTAGACTGTAAGCTCCTATGAGCAGGGCCCTCTACACCTCATGTTTCCATCATATGTACGTTTATCTGTATCTCGTTAACTTTGGTTATTGTAACGTGCTGCAGAAACTGTTGGCGCCATATAAATGATGACAATAACAATAATAATAATAATACTTAATATAAAAGAGGTAAATTAGGGTTGAACAGACGAATAACTGAAATTCTACTTTTAGAAGTGTTCCGAACTTGTAAAATTGCCTCTGTCCTTAAAGGGTTAATAAAGGAGTATTTATCAGGACATGAAAAATAGTCATAATAAGCACAGTGTTTCCATGGGCGTCAGAGTACCCCCACCTATTTTTCCAGAAAAAAACACGGGCCTCAACTGACTGCTGGCAGACGGCTTCTCGCAGCTCCTGGAGTCTAGACGCGTCACATTAACTCACCCGTGCGGCTCTCAGTGTGGCCAAGCCAGAGCCCACCCCTGCAGCCCACCAGCCGGCAGCCAGAGACTGCCAGGACGGGCCCCAAACGTCTTACGAATCCTATGGAAAATATTCAATAAAAATGCTGTGGATTCTGTGCCTGCCCATACACCCCAACCATGATTGTGAGTTATATTGCTGTGGATTCTGTGCCTGCTCATACACCCCAACCATTACTGTGAGTTATATTGCTGTGTCTCCTGTGTATACTCAAATGCACGGCCTATTACTGTGAAAGTATACTGCTGTGGATTCTGTGTATGCTTATGCGCACGCACTGCCCATTTCCATGAGAGTTTTATTGCTGTGCAGCTCTGTGATACGCTCCTACACACCGCACATTGTTGCTTGCTGTGAGTTTTATTAGCAGCGCAGCGGCCGTCTGTAACTCTGGAGAGGGCACTATGGATTCCCCTAATTCGCTGAAGGGCCTGAGTGGATTTTCTTTTCTCATTAAAATTATTATTTTGAAAATTGTGTGAAGAAATAAATTCTTTAACACAAAAATGTTCATGTGGGTTGTGCGTTGTATGGGTGGGGTTTTGTAGGGGTATGGCCTACTGTGGGCGTGGCACAAGGGGTCCCTAGATCTCCTATTGCCCGGGGGCCCCATTAATTGTCAGTCCGCCCCTGGTTGTGGAGTCGACATTGTGGACCTAAGGGGTCCAGAGCATGGTGTGGTGACAGGAAGGGAATGATTGTACAACAAATGCTTATGCCGGCTATTGATTACGGAGATGTAGTGTATGCAGCGGCCCCGCAAACACACCTTCAGAAACTTACTGCATTGTATAACTCCTTCTGCCGCTTTGCATTACAATGTAACTACATGACCCACCATTGTGACATGTTAAAAGAGCTAAACTGGCCATTGCTGGAGTCTAGACGCACCCTTCACCTTTCCAACCTGGTGTTTAAGAGCTTTTCTGGGAAGCTGCCACCCTACCTGAATAGACTGCTTCCCCCAGCAGCTCCCTCATCCTATAACCTCCGATCCAGGACCAGCACCTTACTTGCAATACCACAATACAAAAAGACAGTGGCTCGATCCTCATTTTCCTACAGAGCACCGCAGTTATGGAATAACCTCCCAGACGCCATCAAATCTTCCCCCAGTCTTAAGTCACTCAAGAGCTCCTTACTAACATACCTCAATACAGAATGCACCTGTAAACATGTAAAATAGTGACTATATTTCTTCATATTTATTTTCTGTTAATCTGTATATTTGTGTTGTTTTTTAATATCTTGCATTGTATTACTTTGTATTTCTGTAACTGTAACACTTCAATGTTCTTGAACCCAGGACATACATGAAAACGAGAGAAATCTCAATGTATCCTTCCTGGTAAAATCCTTTATCAATAAATAAATAAATAAATTCTGCATAGGGGCAGGTGAGGGGGCCGCCATGGATTCCTGCGCCTGGGCTGGACCCTGAAGTTTCTAGTTACGCCTCTGCCCAGAGGGAAGGGCCCATCAGTCCCATTTCCACTTTTCCAATATTTTTGAGGTGTTTCAAGATTCCCTATTTAATTAATAAATGAATTATTATCAGGTGCACTAATAAAACATTTTTTAATTTTTTCACTGTATTTTTTTTGCTTTGCTTCGTTTCACTTAAACTTTTTTTTTTCTCTAACTACTATATGTCTATAATTAAACAAAGGGCTATCCGTGCTCTGAGAGGGCTAGGATTTCAGGCTCTGCTGCTCAGTTAAGTGTTTTAACACTTGTCTCCCGAATTCCCAAGGGTCAAATCTTTTGATTAATGTTGACTTGTAGCAGTTAAAATATCCCTGACTCAGAAGCCCAGGAGAAGAGCTGGTAATGAGGATAGCAGAACACATTCTTTTATTTTTTTTTTCCTTGCACGTCACGCTGGGTGTGAAATGGTTACAGCAAAATGAGAAATTAATTAATTATATATGTATATATTAAACGCACTCACAAACTCGTAAATATATATATATATATATATATAAATAATTCTTCAGCAATATTTGGAAATTAGAGGAGCTGTCAGCAAGGCATGTGAGAGTCATTTGATATCCCAAGGTTCAATTACAAGGCTCTAATCCATTGATTATGTGTCAAATGGGGCTGTTAACAGCAGTGGCGGACAGACAGATGTCTATTTATATGGAAATTATACACAGGAGGAAGAGGAGTGTATAAGGATAGAATGCCTAGAGACGCTTGTAAACAACATTGAGCTTTATTCTCTGCACTGGAAATTTTTGAGAATTAAAGAAAGTTCACATTATTTGAAAATGTTTATTTGCAGGTTTATTCAAAGAGATACGAATTGCTGGAGAAAGGTAACCGAACGCTGAAATTCAGCGTACGGTTACCTTTCCTGGCCATTCGGCTATCCAGAGAGCAGGCAGTTCGCCAAATCCTGGCGAATTGCCTGCACATACGGTGGCTGTTTGGTGTCTGTTCGAGGGCAGTGAAATCCCCATAGAGAAGCACTGCTTCGGCTACTCAGAGAACACAAACCAGCAGTGAAAAGTTCCCGAAATGCACTGCCATTCGGTGGTTTAATTCGGCAGGTTTATTCAGGCGAATCCCATAGGCTTCAATGTTAAAAATATTCCCGTTTTAATTCAATATCTAATAAACCGATCATTATAATATTCTGCAGTAAAAAGTCTCTTTATTTTTAGATTTTTTAGGATCTTTTAGGCATTTTTGGGATTTTTTTGCAAACATTTTTTTTCCATTTTTTTCAAATAGTTTTTTCTTTTTTCTGTAACAGCCCTTTTTATTATCATTCATTGGATCTTATATGTAAATTTCAGACATTTTCGCTCAGTAGTTTGTTTGCAAACAGCGTTTCACTTTTCAAACATTCAAGCAAACTGTTTTTTTCTTCACCTCCTTCGTCTGCGGTGTCGGGTTTTTCCAGCGGCTGCTCTGCGCTCTGATCGTCTCCTGCTCCGGTTTCTCCGGCGTATTCGGCAGGTTAAACCAGATGTTTTTGCGGTGTGAGTTCACCCTCGTTTTGTGGTGAGTTTTCAGCGGGTTTGCGGCGAAATTCCCTGCATTACGGCGGCCCTGTAGTGCTTGCTGAATACACCGCAGGGTCGCCGAAATGGGATCGCCAAATCGCACCGAATTGAAGAGAACGAAAAGTCTCCGAACGTGCGGTGACTTTTCGATTCTCTTAGAATAACCCTGTTGGTTTTTCTGCAAATCTCCCCAAATCTCTGCAATACCAGAGAAACACTATTCTGTCATTTAACCTGCATATAAAAGTTGTTGTTATTATTATCCCTCAGTATTTTTATCTTAATTATAAATAATGGGGAATTAAACTAGCAAAAACTAGAAACACATATAGGGGGTGTAACAGGGCATCATGTAGAGAGCAAGGATAGGTCCTGTCCGGGGTTATGTGTCACCCAGATTTCTCTCTTACACCTTCCGGAACCTCTAAGCACCTGGTTTTGCACTTTGCCTCAGTGGCAATTTAGTGCAGGTGAGGCAAACAGACATCGCTCTGGAGTCTGGGGAGCAGACGGTCTCTATCTGCTGGAGCACAAGGTTGGTTATGCTAGTTTGCTGAAGCCTGACAAGCACTAGGTTTGCACAGGTTGTTAGTCAGGGCTATTGTATGTTTAGTTAGTGCCGGGACACGGCTAGGAATTTTCTTTGCTTTTGAACTGTTTATTTTGAGCAATATACAGTGTGGTGTATAACCTGTGGGTTGCTGCAATAAATGTACCCCCGTTTGAAGAAAAGTCACTGGTCTGGTCTCTGAACCTTGCAAGAGTGCTCACCCCAGAGAGCAATTGCACCCGCTACCTGTTTCCCAGCTCACATATGGTGGAGAATGCGGGCAAGTGATAGCAAGAACCTGCTATTTAAAAGGCCAGTTACTGAAGTGAAAAAGAAAAAAAGGTGAACTTTGGGCAAGTGATAGCAAGAACCTGCTATTTAAAAGGCCAGTTACTGAAGTGAAAAAAAAAAAAAAAAAAAAAATGGAGGATGTTATAAAACAGTTGGTGTTGGCTAATGCAGCACAGCAACAGGCTAATGCTACACAGTGGGACATGTTAAATGCTCTGCAGAAGCAGACTCAGGTGCTGCACACGCACACGCAGCAGCAGATCAGTGCTGTACAGGAACAGACACAAATGTTATTTGAAAAGCTTGCAGTTGCTGCTGAAGGCGATCGCAAGACTCTGACGGAGGTGGTACAGACTCTGGCACAGAGGTCTCTCCTGCAAGCTGCAGATTCTTCTGACAACTCCTCACCCATCCATGTCAGTCGCTTCCTTTCCAAGATGACAGCAGAGGATGATCCAGAGGCCTTCCTGTTAACATTTGAAAGAACCGCTGAGAGGGAAGCATGGCCTAAGACACGGTGGGCAGGATTGGTGGCGCCCTTGCTAACCGGTGAATCACAGAAAGCATATTATGATTTGGAGTCTGTGGATGCCATGGATTATGACAAGGTCAAGCTGGAGATACTAGCACGGCGAGGTGTTACTTTGGCAGTGCGAGCACAGCGTGTTAACAACTGGTCCTACCAAGCAGGGAAGTCACCGTGGTCACAGATGTTTGACCTCATCCACCTGGTCCGAAAATGGCTGCAACCGGAGTCCCTCTCGGGGCCACAGATCATTGAGCGGGTAGTCATGGATCGCTTCCTAAGATCCTTACCGATCGTCTTGAAAAAGTGGGTAACCCAAGGGGACCCCAAGTCGGTGGATCAGCTTGTGGAGATTGTTGAGAGGTACTTTGCAGCTGAGGATTTGAACGCCTCCCCGGTGAGCCTATGGACTTTCCGCCCAAAACCAAGGCCTCCCTCGGCAATCGGTAAGACTGTTCCAGGGAAAGTGGGTGGTGAGTGTGGCAAGGAGGCAGAGGGAAAAACTGCTGATTTAAACCGGGGAGGTTGGCATTCCAAAGCGGGAACACCAGTGCCCGTCAGCAGATATAACCTGCGGAATGTAAGATGTTTTCGGTGCCAGGAACTTGGGCATTTAGCTGCGAACTGTCCATTAACTGATGAGCCTATGCAGTGTGACTTGTCTTTCAAGGAAAGATGGCAGTCTTTGTTTTACACGGTTTCATGCACCGCGGTGCCAGTAAAGGGAAAACACATGTGTGCAATAACTGTGAATGATAAGCAAGTTACAGCTTTGCTGGACTCTGGAAGTTTAGTAACCCTTATTAAGGCTGAATTGATAGGCTCTGTGAACTTCCGGGCTAAAAAGGTTGCTGTAGTGTGTGTACATGGTGATACTCGGGAGTATCCTATAGTAGCTGTGAAGTAGTGGAACCGCACGGGGTGATCTGAGGCACTTGGTTGGGGTTGTGCCTCATTTGGTGCATGATGTAATTATAGGGAGAGACTTTCCTGAATTTTGGGAACTCTGGGAACACCCAGACGGTGCCACAGTTTCTAAACCAGAGACTGAATCTGAATACATGGATGCTGCAGAGCAGTTGTATTCAGAGGATCCCTCTTGGGGGTCCCCAGACTTTCCCTTCTCTGTTTTGGCAGGAGAATTGGAAGAGTCTGAAGGCCCTATAGCCAATGAGGATAGACAGCCCTCTGTTGAAACTGAAGCTACTCTAGAGTTTGCAGATCTTAACACTCATAGAGAGAACTTTGGTAGTGAGCAGAGGAAGGATCTTACTCTTGTGAGGGCCTGGGAAAATGTTATGATGATCAATGGGGAACCTGTTGACCCAGGGAATAGGCTCTCTTTTCCTTACTTCATTAGTAATGATGACATGCTATATCGTGTGTATAAAAAGAACAATGAAATTATTGAGCAATTAGTGGTCCCCAAACCGTACACAAAGGTGGTATTGGAGCTTGCCCATGGACACTTATTGGGGGATCATTTAGGTACTGAGAAAACCACTGAAAGGGTTTTACAGAGGTTTTACTGGCCTGGGGTACAAAAAGATATTGAAAACTATTGCAAATCTTGTCCGGTTTGTCAAATGTCTGCACCCCTACCTCATTTTCGGAGTCCCTTAGTACCCTTGCCAATAATCGAGGTGCCATTTGAGAGAATTGCTATGGACCTTGTGGGCCCGCTTCCGAAGTCTGCCCGAGGGCATCAGTATATCCTGGTCATTATGGATTACGCTACCCGTTACCCTGAAGCAATTCCCCTACGCCAGACATCAGCCAAGAATATAGCTAAGGAGTTATTACAGGTGTTTAGCCGGGTCGGGATCCCTAAGGACCTTCTGACGGACCAAGGTACCCCATTTATGTCACGAGTGACAAAAGAATTGTGCAAGTTGTTTAAGGTGACGCATTTGCGAACCTCGGTATACCATCCTCAAACCGATGGACTAGTAGAGCGATTTAATAAAACCTTAAAAAGCATGCTGAAAAAGGTTGTTGACAAGGATGGGAAAAACTGGGACTATTTGCTTCCATATCTGATGTTTGCCATCAGAGAAGTTCCTCAGTCCTCTACAGGGTACTCTCCATTTGAATTACTCTATGGGAGACACCCTCGGGACTTCTGGACATAGCCAAAGAGACCTGGGAGGGGGAGAAGACACCCCACAAAAGCATTATTGAGCATATTTCGCAGATGCAGGACAGAATTACAGTAGTAATGCCTATTGTAAAAGAGCATTTAGCTCAGTCGCAGGCAGCTCAGCAGAGAATATATAACAGGGATGCTCGAGTCCGCATTTTCTCACCTGGCGACAGGGTGCTGGTATTAGTTCCCACAGTTGAGAGCAAGTTCCTTGCTAAGTGGCAGGGTCCCTTTGAAGTGATAGAAAGAGTTGGGGAAGTAAATTATAAAATTCACCAACCGGGGAAAAGAAAACCAGAGCAAATATACCATGTGAACTTGCTAAAGCCCTGGAAAGATAGAGTATCGCTAGCTGCTGGGTTCATCCCAATAACCCACCAGCTGGATACTGAACACCCTCAGGTCCCTGAAGTAAAAATTGCTGAATCGCTGTCTAAGTCACAAAAGCAGGAAGTCAGAGAGTTTTTAATAAAAAAACGAGAAAAATTTTCAGAGCTGCTTGGTCAGACGTCGGTAACACAACATGACATTGTTACTGAACCAGGGCATGGGTTAAACTTAAACCTTACCGTATTCCTGAGGCAAGGAGGAAAGACATCAGTAGGAGGTGAAGAAAATGTTTGAGCTAGACATCATTGAAGAGTCCAGTAGTGACTGGTCCAGTCCCATTGTCCTAGTCCCAAAGCCAGATGGGAGTTGGAGGTTTTGCAATGATTTTAGGAAGCTCAATTCAGTGACCAAGTTTGACACTTATCCTATGCCCCGGGTAGACGAACTTATAGACCGGCTGGGCACAGCTCGTTATTTGACAACTTTGGACTTGACCAAAGGATATTGGCAGATTCCCCTGACAGAAGGTGCCAAGGAGAAGACGGCCTTCGTAACCCCTGAGGGTTCGTTTCAATATAAAAAGATGCCTTTTGGATTACAAAATGCACCTGCTACATTTCAGAGAGCTATGGACAAACTTTTGAGACCCCCCCAACAGTATGCTGCAGCATACTTGGATGACATTGTAGTACATAGCACTGACTGGGAATCTCATTTGCCTCGAGTCCAAGCTGTCTTGGAAACTCTCCATAGAGCAGGTATCACTGCTAATCCAAAAAATGTGCCCTGGGGTTAGAGGAAGCCAAATATTTAGGTTACACGATTGGGCGTGGAGTCATAAAACCCCAGCTAAACAAAGTAGAAGCCATTCAGGAGTGGCCACGTCCCACCAGTAAAAAACAAGTCAGAGCTTTCCTTGGGATAACGGGATACTACAGGAGGTTTATCCCAAACTTTGCAACTCTTGCAGCCCCTTTGACAGACCTTACCAAAGGGAAGAATTTAATGGTCAAATGGTCCCCAGAAGCTGAGGAATCTTTCCAGGTCCTGAAGAGGGCTCTTTGTGCACAGCCAATCCTCTACTCCCCTGATTTTTCCAAGGACTTTGTAGTCCAAACTGATGCATCTGATGTTGGTCTAGGGGCAGTTTTGTCACAGGTACATAATGGTGAGGAACACCCTGTATTGTACTTAAGCAGAAAACTAAACGATCATGAACAGAAATATGCAGTGATTGAGAAGGAGGGTTTGGCTATTAAATGGGCATTGGATGCCTTAAGATATTATTTATTAGGGCGCCAGTTTGATCTTGTGACTGACCATGCTCCCCTCAAATGGATGGCTCTAAAAAAGGAGACCAATAGACGTGTGAATCGTTGGTTTCTGGCATTGCAGGACTACAGCTTCACTGTGAAGCATCGACCGGGTAAAAAAATGGCCAATGTAGATGCTCTGTCCAGAGTCTACGCTTGTGTAGCTGACAGTGTTCCACCCAGGGGGTTGAAACAAGGGGGGAGGGTATGTAACAGGGCATCATGTAGAGAGCAAGGAAAGGTCCTGTCCGGGGTTTATGTGTCACCCAGATTTCTCTCTTACACCTTCCGGAACCTCTAAGCACCTGGTTTTGCACTTTGCCTCAGTGGCAATTTAGTGCAGGTGAGGCAAACAGACATCGCTCTGGAGTCTGGGGAGCAGACGGTCTCTATCTGCTGGAGCACAAGGTTGGTTATGCTAGTTTGCTGAAGCCTGACAAGCACTAGGTTTGCACAGGTTGTTAGTCAGGGCTTTTGTATGTTTAGTTAGTGCCGGGACACGGCTAGGAATTTTCTTTGCTTTTGAACTGTTTATTTTGAGCAATATACAGTGTGGTGTATAACCTGTGGGTTGCTGCAATAAATGTACCCCCGTTTGAAGAAAAGTCACTGGTCTGGTCTCTGAACCTTTCAAGAGTGCTCACCCCAGAGAGCAATTGCACCGCTACCTGTTTCCCAGCTCACAGGGGTTATTCACTAACCTCTGAAATTGCCCCCGAATTGCACCAAAAGGTACAATTTTGGGGCGATTTGTCTGTTCAGAAAGCTCGCTGTCAACTTCCCAAATATAGGTGAATTGATAGCAAAATACGGTGCATTTCGCCGCAATTCGTTGCAAGTTGGCGGCTCTCAGCAGCACTGAAATTGTCCCACTGAGAATGAGAACTATCGATACTATTTTACACAGAACGCTGAATTGCACCAAACGTTAGGTGAAATGACCTGATTTTCACAGGGTTATTCAAAGAGAATATTATCTTCAATTTGGCATGATTTGGCAATCCCATTTCGGCGACCCTGCGGTGTATTCAGCAAGCACCACAGGACCGTCGTAATTCAGGGAAAAGTCGCCGCAAGCCCGCCGGAAACTCACCGCAAAACCCAGCGAAGGCACACCGAAAACCCGCAAAAACATCTGGATTAACCCTGCCGAGCACGCCGGAGAAACCCGAGCAGCCGTCAATCACAGCGCAGAGCAGCCGCCGGGAAAATCTGACACCGCAGACGAATGTAGTGATAAAAAAACAAAACAGTACGCTTGAAAGTTTGAAAAGTGAAACGCTGTTTGCAAAGAAACTACTGAGCGAAAATACAAAGGAAACCACAAAACCATACGGCGCATCCAGTTAGGTAATAAGTGAACATGCAAAAGTTCATAAAAGTAGTGCTAAAATAAAGTGCAACAGTGCTTAATAGCAATTCATAATACCAACATTTTATGGTGTCGGATTCAACTGTTCATCAGTGTTCCTCAAAAAAAACACATCATAGAAAAAACGATAATAGTGCAGATGGTCAACACAGAGTTGGTCAGAATGTTTTAGTCAGAGTATAGACCACTCACATTTAAGGGAGCCCACAAGGTCCCGGCTCAAGGAAAGAAAGCCTATGGCCAAATACAGGGTGGCACTTCCCTTCTTTCGTCCGTAACGGGTACTAAATAAAACAGAAAGAGTCGGGAGACGACACTCCCATAGCGTAAAACTGTATATGTAGGGTAATAAAGATATGGAGAATGGACCACACTCACCAATTTTGGAGCCTCACGATATTTAGGCTCAATAGATAAAGCCTTGGGCACTCTTAAAGGTGGAGACCCAGACCCCTTTGTCTGGACAGCAGGCAATCCGTGTGTATAAAAAATGAGAAATCGGAGAAAGTTGGCGAATAAAAGGTTATATAACCAATCTATTTATTTTTTTAAAAAAGGAACAATAATAAAATGGGACAATAGGTCTACCGAGACGCGTTTCGGCTTAAAAAGCCTTCCTCACTCGGTATGAAAAACTAAATGTCCATATATAAGAGGTAATATAACAAATGAAAATAAAAGCATCCTCTCTTATAGTGTACCGTGTTTGTGCTTCTTCCGGCCGCGTGGGCAAGGTATCCACTTCCTGTTTCCGGTCATTCGGCTAACGGTCAGGTGATTTTACCCAGTAATGCTTAGCGGTTGGTCCGTGCTTTTATCTGGAAGGTTGCGACGGATTGCCGATCGCGGTTGCGGGGGGCTCTTTGAACCAAATCAGCATCAAAATAAATAAGGGCAAACACCAAACGAGTACATAATATACATAAAACTGGAATCAGGCAGCATTTATGCTTCATATAGTATGGCTGTTAGTAACCAGAAAATTACCCAGTAAGGCCTTGCGGCGAGTTTCAGTTTCGGTTTCGCCTCTATATTAATATGGTTGAACATTTGCTCTCAGTGTGCAGTTGCCACTCTCGTATAAGACAGCAGCAATAAAAAACAAAGTTGGAAATAGAGTGATTATTTTTTACACATATTGCTATACCACAGGGATTTATCCGTACTAATCACGGAAAGGATTCAGACTAACGTAAATGTTTATCAGTTCACAATGACCATAATAAAGAAAAAAGGGGGAGGGGAAAGCTCAATGTGTGTAATGAAGTTCAAAAACACAATCGGTCAATATCCGAATTTACAGTAAATGGTCTAATAGGGTCCAACAACTACTTTTAATTTGGCTTCACATACGGTGAATCTGGATATTTACTCAGAAAATGGCACAGCATTATTAAGTGACGGATCATTAAGGGATTTATAAGGATATCAAGGAGGAGAGGCCGTACAGGGGAAACTAATGGAATAGTCTAATTGGAATGACATATCGGATATATAAGGGTGTTAAACCGGCAATGATTTATGCCGTATACTAGAAGGGGGTATAGATGGAAGGCCAGTCATGACCTGATATAAGAATGGTGGAGAGAGGATAGTCTGATGTTACTAGAAATGGAGAGGCTAATCGTTGAGGAAATGACACAGCTCAAAGTCTGCGTTCAATCCATGAGGCTGGAGCGCATTCATTAAGAAAATCCACCTCATTTCCTCTTTTCCTAACCGTTTCTCTAAACTACCGCCTCTCCAGGAGGGTTCCAGTTTTTGGACTGCCATAAACATAAGGCCTTCTGGGTTCTGTCCATGCTTTAATTTAAAGTGCAGTGATACACTATGCTTTTCGAACCCTTTTCTGTTGTTTCGTACATGTTCCTGTATACGCACATTAAGAGGTCGTGTAGTGCGTCCCACGTATTTAAGTCCGCAGGGACAAGTCAATACATATACAACATTCCTAGAAAAGCATGTCATTACACCTTTAAGTTTAATCTTATCGCCATTCCTTTCAATTTCTGTTGTTATTTGTTTTTTACCCTTAGTATTTCTACAATTTAAGCAATTTCCACATTGGTGAAAGCCCGCTTGTACCCCAAAGTGGTTAGTTGTCTTCTTTTTACCCACTCGGTGCGTGAGCTCCATCTTCAGATTCCTCACTCCCCTACATATTATGCGCGGTATCACTGGGAGAATGCCTCCCAACATGGGGTTTTTCTGTAGAATCGACCAATGCTTCTTAATGCTCTTTCTGATCTCCTTATTAAGGGGATTATATGAGAATATGAATGGTACATCTTCCATAGTCCTAAGTGGTAAATTTTCTTTTTTCTTCTTCAATAAATCTGGTCTTTCCATTTGTCTAACCTCCATTCTAGTATCTTCCAAAGTTTGTACATTATACCCTTTTTCAACGAAGTCTGAACGTAACTTCATTGACTGAATATCAAAGTCAGAGACATCCGTACAGTTTCTCTTCATCCATAGAAACTGTCCTTTCGGAACGGCATTCAACCATTGAGGGAGGTGACAGCTCTTGCCCTCAATAAAGCTGTTGCAATCGACCTCCTTAAAATGAGTCTTGGTCTTTATCATATCATTCTCAACAAATATTTTTAAGTCTAAGAAAATTACTTCAGTTTTACTCCAACAGGAGGTCAGAATGATACCTCTGTCATTAGTGGCTAAAAGGTCTAAAAACAATCGCAGCTCATCTTCTTCTCCTCTCCATATAAAAAATATGTCGTCAATATAACGACGATAAAGGACCAAATTTGTTCTCCAATTAGATAAAAAAGAATTTTCCCAGTATGCCATAAAAAGATTAGTGAAACTGGGGGCAAATCTTGTCCCCATTGTTGTGCCAGATATTTGTAAATAAAATTCCTCCTGAAACCAAAAATAGTTGTGTTCCAATATCAGTTGTATACCATTGAGAATAAAATCCACTTGTTCAGGCTGAAGCTTGTTATCTTTCTCCAA
Source organism: Leptobrachium leishanense (assembly GCA_009667805.1). NCBI lineage: Eukaryota > Metazoa > Chordata > Amphibia > Anura > Megophryidae > Leptobrachium > Leptobrachium leishanense. Next base: position 125,269,207 of record CM019071.1, read on the forward strand.
GAAGAACCTAGCAGCTTCTATCCCCTTGTCATGTGGGATGATGGTATAGAGTGACTGAACGTCGCTAGTAACCAACATGTCACCATCCTTCCATTCCATATCTGCTAGAATATTGATTATCTCTATGGTATCCTTCAAGTGGGTTTCAGTAGTTGTAACGTATGGTTGTAACTGTTTGTCAAGGTATTCTGAGAGCCTACTGGAAATGGATACTATGCCCGAAATAATCGGTCTACCCGGTGGTTTCTCCAAATTGTTATGTATTTTGGGCAAAAAATAGAAGGTAGGGATCTTTGGATAATCAATTTTTAGATATTTAAGTTCATTATTGTTCAGAATCCCCAATGAATATCCCTGATCCAAAAATTTGTGGAATATATTTTTGAAATCTGCTGAAGGGTCCTTCTTTAAATGCCTATATGTGGTTTCATCTCCCAAGATGCACATAGCTTCACCCTTGTAGTATTCTGCCGTCATGATAACTATCCCTCCGCCCTTGTCTGCAGGCTTGATTACAATATCATCGTCTTGCATAAGTTTGCGTAATGCTTTCCGTTCCTGATGTGTCAAGTTGTCTTTACTCTTTTTGTGTTTCATTTTTTCTAAATCCGCTAGGACCATTTGTTCAAAAGTGGTAATTTCTGAGGAGATCATAGATTTTGGAAAAAAGGTAGATTTCTCCTTCAGATTGGTATGTGTATATAAATGAGTATTCACATTCCTTTCGATCGGATTTTTTAAGAAATATTTTTTCAAACATAAGTTTTTTTTAAACTTCTGTAAATCGATAAACATGCTGAATTTGTCTAGTTTATTAGTAGGGGCAAACTTCATGCCCTTTTGAAGGATTTGATTTTGATGAGTAGAGAGGACTTTATTGGTTAGGTTATATACCCCTCCATTCGGCCACACTTTCTCCTTCCGTTTAGCTCTCCATCTTCCAGCTCTGCATCCTCTTCTTCTAGGAAATCTTCTGCCCCTGGTGACCATCCTCTTTTTAGAGAGAGGTTTTTCCTTTGTAGTCGGTAGTTGGATGACTGAAAAACCTCCTTTTTTTATTTTTATCTTGAGCTAGAGGTTGAAATCGATTATAGGAATAAATATCCTGATTCTCATAATAGGGTATAGGATCTCTCCTTCTCATAATCCTATTTCCATTATGTTGAGGCTTCCTATAGGGGGCTCTAGTATAATCATAAGAAGAATAGTAATCTCTATGATGAAATTGCCTAGTCCCTTGTTGAGGTCTGGACCTAGGGCCCCTTCCATTTTCAAAGTACTGAGCGAAAATGTCTGAAATTTACATATGAGGTCCAGGGAATGATAATAAAAAGGGCTGTTACAGAAAAAAGAACAAACGTTTAAAAAAAATCGGAAAAATAATTTTGGCAAAAAAATCCCGAAAAATGCTGAAAATATCCCAAAAAATTTATAAATAAAGAGACTTTTTTACTGCAGAATATTATAATCAACGGTTTATTATATATTGAATTAAAACGGGAATATTTTTAACATTGAAGCCTATGGGATTCGCCTGAATAAACCTGCCGAATTAAACCACCGAATGGCAGGGCAATTCGGGAACTTTTCACTGCTGGGTTTTGTTCTCTGAATAGATGAAGCATTGCTTCTCAATGGGGTTTTCACTGCCCTCGAACAGGCACCGAATAGGCACCGTATGTGCAGGCAATTCACCAACATTTGGCGAATTGTCTGCTCTCTGAATAGCCGAATGGCCAGGAAAGGTAACCGAACGCTGATTTTCAGCGTTCGTTTACATTTCGGCAGCCATTCGGATCTCTTTGAATAACCCTGTCAATGTTCCACAGGTTTAAACAGGCAAATGCAATTGGTTTCAATGTAATAAATGTAATTAAATCTTTTTTTAAAGACTATTTATTATTTGTATTTTTTGCAAAAACCCTTTTTATTATTTTAAATGACATTTTTGTATTTAATTTTTTTTAAATACATATTTTGATTTTTTAAAAAACTTCTTTTAATTATCTTTTAAAGGACCTTTTTATTATTTTTTATAGCACCTTTTTTATTATTTATACACATTTTTACAAAAATTTTTGATGTAAACTCCTATTAAGCGACTCCATTTTCGGCAAAAATCACCATTCAATAGTGAAATCAACTAATTTTCTGCGAAATGAAATCACCGAAGTGAGCCGACATTTACATTTCAGTGATATGTAAATAGCCCCCTTAGGAACCAGAAATAAGAGAAGAGGGCCTTGCTCATAAGAGCTTGCACTCTAGAGGGGTTTGGGAGGAGGAGAAAGAATGGAGTAGCAGCATATTTGTGGTAATGAAGAGTTCCTATTACAATCATAACGCATTGGAAAGTACTCCTCCATACCATCAAAATTTTCATATACCATTAAAAGTTTTTGTAATTAATCTCTAAAACCAGGCATCAGCAGGCTCAACTCGCCAGATGTTTTGGAACTGCATGTCCCATGATGCTCAGCTGCTCATTACGTTGTCTGAGCCTCATGGTAAATGTAGTTCCAAAATACCTAGAGGACCAAGGTTGCTGATTCCTGTCTTAGGCAAAGGAAAAAGGTTCTAGAGAACTAAAAAAACTTTAAATATACATAATATATCTTATGTAAAAATGGGATTTCTATACGAAGGGAAAAAAGTTCTCTTGCCTAACCCAGGGGAAAAAAATCTTTGATACTCTCCTGTACCATGGAAAAGTAATTTTTTTTATATCAATGGAAGCATTTTTCACTGTATTACAGAAAATGTTCTGGCTCTCTCCAACACCAAGGAAGAAATGCTCATAAACCAGGGGAAAAGCGCTTTTAAAACTGGGAGAACATCCTGCTGATAATTCCCAATAGAGGGTAAATTTTTACATCATCATCTCTGCTAGGTTTCAATGTACAAAAGTAAGAAAGAAGTTGCCAGACACAGTTTGTAATTAGTTGGTTTATAATGATGCAAATCAGTGGATAGCAATTGTGATATTTGTAGAAACCAACTACTTCCTGTCTCTGCCCCTACTTCCTGTCTCTGTCCTCATACTTCCTGTTCCTACCCCACTACTTCCTGTCTCTGTTCTCCATATATTTTTCAAAACATCCGACCCCATGCATGTATGTACAAGGCTGCCGTCAGAAGTCTTTTGGCATTTACTGAACATATGGTCAGGGCCCGTCTTCCCTCAGCTGCCCATTTTGGTTAACTAAAAGTAAAAATCTAAGTGTCCTTATTGTGTTTATTTTATGTTGCTGATACCTTACATGTTAAAAGTAAAACCTTTTGCCTCCTCTTCTGCTTACCTTATTTTACAGGGAGGGGGCTAAATCTAACAGGGTTATTCAAAGAGATCCGAATTGGGGCCAAAAGGTAACCGAACGCTGAAATTCAGCGTACGTTTACCTTTCCTGGCCATTCGGCTATTCAGAGAGCAGGCAGTTCGCCAAATCTTGGCGAATTGCTTGCACATACAGTGCCATCCCATTGGCTTCAATGTTAAAAATATTCCCATTTTAATTCAATAGCTAATAAACCGTTGATTATAATATTCTGCAGTAAAAAGTCTTTGTAGATTTTTTAGGATATTTTAGGCATTTTCAGGATTTTTTTGTGAAATTTTTTCTCCGTTTTTTTTTAAATCGTTTTTTCTTTTTTCTGTAACAGCCCTTTTTATTATCATTCATTGGATCTTATATGTAAATTTCAGACATTTTCGCTCTGTAGTTTCTTTGCAAACAGCGTTTCACTTGTCAAACATTCAAGCGTACTGTTTCTTTTTGTTTTATCACTCCATTCGTCTGCGGTGTCGGATTTTTCCGGCGGCTGCTCTGTGCTGTGATTGACGGCTGCGCGGGTTTCTCCGGCGTGCTCGGCGGGGTTAATCCAGATGTTTTTGCAGGTTTTGGTGTTTGTTCGCCGGGTTTTGCGGCGAGTGTTCATCGGGTTTGCGGCGGCTTTTCCCTGCACTACGACTGCCCTGTGGTGCTTGCTGAATACACCGCAGGGTCCCCGAAATCGGATCGCCAAATCGCACCGAATTGAAGAGAACGAAAAGTCACTGTACGTGCGGTGACTTTTCGATTCTCTTTGAATAACCCTGAATGTTGATCCAGCCAGGGGATAAAAAGGTTCCCGTAGTGGGAGAGTGCTTGATCTGTACCTTTTACCTGCTGCAGACCATAGTAGTCGCTCCCTCAGTGAAGAAAGAGAGTGCTCTTACCAGTCGTCGATGCTGCGGCCCGCTGGGAAATTTGTTATCTGGGTGGGCAGGTCCTAGGTGGCATGGAGGGTCCCTTATATGTGTAGGGAGCTTAAAAGACTTCTTATCTACCCCCTGGTGATGTACTTTGAATACATCCCACACAATACAATGAGATTTGAGACAGTGATCGACCCATGGACTATATTGCAGGCCAAGGCCACAGAGTGGAGAGCAAGAGAAGTAAAGACACTAGGAAGGGCCAGTTTACAACACAAAGATTACAAAACAGATGCACCCAGTGACACATATAGAGGAAAATATTTTATTAGCTAAACATCTAAACATACAGGAGAAATACGAAACACATGTAAAGTATCAGCAACATAAAATAAACACAATAAGGGCATTTCTATTTTTGGTGGTATTGGCCCTTTTTAATGGCAAGAGGGGAATAGGACGCATAGTACTTTTAACTTCAGACATTGAGCTGCCTCCATGGACAGAAGCACATGTCAAATAGCAACAAGAGATAATGTGTTTGACCCCAGGGTTCAACTTGTTGGCAGCTGTTCAAGATCCTGGAACATGACATACCTATATACCATGTATAATTCAGTACACATAAAGAATGAAATAGGGGATTTATTCACCCTAAGGTGTACTACTGCTTCATAAAGAACTGTACATTTTGAGCATAGATAGATATCACTATCCACGTCTCACATTTGTTTTTATGTGATTATTGGAATATATATAAAAGGAAAAGTCCTGACTGACTGACTGACTTATCAACGCCCAGCTCAAACCGTTTAACCTAGGAACGTGAAATCTTGAAGGAACATTGATTTTATGGCGTAGGCACCCACTAAGGAAGGATTTTTGGAAATTCTGCCCCTAAGGGGGTGAAAAAGGGGGTAAATATTTTAAACAGGACACCTATATCTCAAAAACCGAATATGTTACAGGCGTGAAAAATAAAAAAAGCACATATTTTACCATTTTCCTAAAAAATATTCTTATCATCCTTTATTTATATAGCACCACGTATTCTGCAGTGCTTTACAACATCAGTGTACAAGAGGTTAATACATTGGAATACCACACATGGATGATGACCTGATTCAAGGGGACCCTGTTCCCAAGGGAACTTACAATCTATGAGATGTACAAGTATTTTGTGAGGTAGGCGCATCCATATCATTAGGTGTCTTGCCCAAGGACAGTAAAGGGGGATGAAAAAGTGGGGTGAATACTTTTATCAGTATACATATATTTAAAAAACCAAAGATATTACAGACGTGAAAATTGGTATTTACAATCTTCTTGAAAAACAAAAAAACACTTATTTTACCATTTTCCAAAAAAATCCAGTTAAGGAGGATGAAAAAAGGGGTGAATACTTTATCAGTATACATATATTTCAAAAACCAAATGTATAGGTGTGAAAATTGGCATTTACAGTCTTCTTGAAAAATTTAAAAAATACACATATTTTACCATTTTCTGAAAATCCAGTGAACGGGGGGGGGGGGGGGGTGAAAAAGGGGGTCAATACTTTTTATCAGTATACATATATTTCAAAGACCAAAGACAGGTGTGAAAATTGGTATTTACAATCTTCTTGGAAAAAGAACAAAAAAAAAGTATTTTTACCATTTTCCAAAAATCCAGGTA